>VXBU01004136.1:323136-358770 GCA_013400315.1 Bombycilla garrulus
GGCTCGCCGCGCTCGCTGCCGCCGCCGCCCCGGGACTCGCGGGGCAGGGAGGCCGGGGCGACACGGGCATCCAGCCCCAGCCCTTCGGTGCTGAGCGAGGGCCGGGAGGAGCAGGAGCGCCTGCAGCGAGAGGAGCGGCAGAAGCGGCTCCGGCTGCAGCTCTACGTGTTCATCGCGAGGTGCATCGCGCACCCCTTCAACGCCAAGCAGCCCACGGACATGGCCCGCCGGCAGCAGAAGGTGAGCCCCCGCCTCCCCGCTCCCCTGTCCCGCCGTGTGCGCTGCCCCCCGCCGGCCATCCCGCGCCCTCCGTCCCGCTCGCCGCCGCCGCGGCGCTCCGGCCCGCAACAGGTAGAGCGGGGCCGGGCAGCGGCCGGGCGCTGCCAGAGCGGCTGCTGCAGGGCTGCGTGTCAGTGCGCCTTGCCCAAAACACACCCTTTGTCTAGAAACCCATCCGTCACCCGGGGTGAAGTAGTTTAAGTTTTTAGAGTTGCGCTCGAAGTCGCCGTGCGAAGGGCACGGGAGCGCAGGGAGCGGGCGCACTGGAGCCGTTCTGCGGTGGAGGATATATTCCTGCTTCTGGCGGTGCCTGCAGGATGGAATTAAACCTTCCAGAGGTGCCTCCTGCGAGTCGCGTTTTGACCGTCTATACCAAACCCGAGCAAATTAAGCCATAAAACACAGGCGAACGAGAAAACTATTGTGTTTCATGAATTATTGAGTGTGCTCTCCGTACATAGAAACAATCAACATGCATGTTTGTGGTGAGAATGACCTTCTAATGAAGGTGGACCTAAGTTATTCTCTGTGTCTTGTACGTGAAAGACAAGCTTTTGAGAACTGGCAGGTGCGTGGTAGGTATTTATGCTTATTCTCTCTTAATTTTGAGCTAGTGAACAAGTAAAATACTTAAAGTTTTGGATTAAGGCACTGCATTTCCAGATAACTACTTAAAATCTCAGTTCTTGAAATGTTTGGTCTAAAAAAATTGTTTTTTTACTTTCAATTCTGTAAACAAACTAATCCAAAACAAAAGAAACAAACAAAACCCCCACTCTGCATCACTTTCTAGAAGGATAGTGATAGGACACAAAAATTTTATAATTCAGCTTGGCTTTTATGGTCTTAATACTTCCGTATGTCTAAGGGTTTGTAAAATCCAGTATTAAATGTTTTGAGGTGTCTGAAATATGTCTGCTATAGGTAATTGTGTTTAGTGAGTTCTCAGACAAGTTATCCTGGCAACATGGTAGTAATAATAAAATTGTTTCTGGAAGATTATTTTGTTTTTATTAAGTGTTAAGTACTTAAGCTCTGGAGCCTGCATAGAGACATCTTGTAAGCAGAATGCCAGAGAAAATCTGAAATAAAAATTTTCAACACACTGGAAATTCCCTACCCCAACATGGAATCATCATAGAAATTATATTTTTGAAGAGACATCTGGATCCCTCTAGGTGTGACTTTCCATTGGACAAGGCCAAAGCAGACGTGATGTAGTGTTGATATCAATATAGGTTCAAGCATGAAGCTCAGAAGCTTCCAGGGATGAGAGCTCTCAACCTGTCTGTGTGACCTGCTCTTCTGCTCCTCTTGACTAAATTCTCCTAGTCAGCTTCCAAGTTGCAGCTTGTGGCCATCAATTGCAGAAGAGACTGAGCATTTAGAAGTTCTCACTGATCCAAGTCATTAAGTATAGGAACTGTTTTAAAAATAAGTGCTATTTTAATTGTTTTATTAATAAAACATATGAAAGAGATTACTGATGTGCAACAAATGCAGAAATAAAACTTATGGATTCAACTATGAGCAATGAATAGACTGATTGACAAAATTTACTTGATACCTAAAAATAAATATTTCCCTTGGTAATTACTATTTTTAAGTGAACTCTTGATTTTGCATTAATTGCTGTATGTACAAAGAGACTTTTGTCATGTTTAGGAATTTAGCTGCAGAACAAGGATGACTTGTCTTTTCCTAGTCAGAAAATATGTTTTTAAATAAGACATAACACAAAAAATATTTTTTCTAGGAGTTATACTTCTGTGTAGATGAAATGCACATAACCATCCTTCCTCTTATTTGACAATTTTGTATATATTACCCAGTAAATTATTGCATGTAGGGTAATAGAACTGGTCATGAGTTTTGAGAGTTCAGGAAAAACTACTTTGATAGTTTGGGATTGCTGAGAGCTGTGTGAAGGATCCCTCTTTTATGTCTAATTTCTGTTCTGTTCCCAAGTCAGCTTTGGAAATGAGAGTACAACAATCTGTCTTAAACCGTGTCATGAAGGAAGACAGTTTTGGAGGAGTGATCACTGATCTGGAGAAGAGGTGACTGAGAGGGGACCTTATCAGTGTATATAAGTATCTGAAGGCAGGATGCCAAGAGCATGCTCTTTTTAGTAGTACAGAGCAGTAAGACAAAAGACAACAGGCAGAAACTGATGCACAGAAGTTGCACCTGATTATGAGAAAGAACTTCTTTACTGTGCAGGTGATGGCACACAGGAGCAGGTTGCCCAGAGAGGTTGTGGAGTCTCCCTGACTGGAGATACTCAAGAGCCATCTGGACACAATCCTGTGCCATGTGCTCTAGGATGACCCTGTTTAAACAGGGAGGTTGAACCAGATGACCCGCTGTTTCCCCATCCAACCTGACCCATTCTGTGATTCTGTGACTCATATTCTGTGGGATAAAAGTCTTTCTTATTTCCTGGATTAATTTTCTTTCTGCCAAGATAGGATATGGATATGGACTGTTCCTTGATCTCTTGCTGTTTTGCTTCAGTTCTGACTTGTGTGGCAGCATGTGGCTGGCTGTGCACTGCGAGCTGGCCTGAGGGTCCTTACCTGTGATATGTAACTGGAGTTGCTAGCTCTGGCATGCCCTGTCCACCACCGGTTATCCAAGGTATGGTTTTGAATGAAAACCTGTGATGCTGTGTGCTTTCAGCCCCCTGCCTCTCTCTGCACTCCTTGTAGTGCTTTTGCACCAGCCGTCTTTCAGATAACCTAAGAATAGTATCCACCCTGCTTAAGAGCAGAAGTAATTTGTTCTTTCTGCAAGTTCATTTGGCATATTGCTGAGCAAATATTGAGGAATGCAGTTTGCTTCCTTTTTAATGTGGAACATATTATTCAGTAAGAGAATGAGATGGAATTCACATATCAAATATCTTCAGTTGCATTGTAATATCAGTAAGGAAACGGGTTACAGTGTGGCTGGCTTCTTATGTTCTTGCTTCAATATCAGACTAAAATGTACTATATGGTATCTTGAAACCACCATACTTAATGGACTGTTACACTAATTAAAGAATTTTGAATGCAGGCAGTGTTTCACTCCTCTGTTGTCCTTTCTTCTTCCTTCTTTCTTCTCGCTAAGTAAAATTAGCTCTGCTGTATTGTGATAGATAAGATTAACTAAAAAAGAAAATCAAACTTTAAGAAAAAAAAAAGAACTAGCATAATTCACCAGAATCCATAAATTCTTCTAACTTGCTTTTAATGACAAATTCAATGTAATTTAGCCCAGGATTTGCTGAATCACATACTTCTGTAATATGGCTGTTTTTTTTTTTTTTCCTTAGTCTTATTTTTATCCTTAGTATGAATATGTGATAGAAATACTCTTTTTTAACTGTTCAGAGTTAATTGATGACCTGCTGTTATATCCTACCTTACTTTGGTTGCTACTAGATTTTTGATAGAGAAGGGGGAATAATCAAATACTGTAGGTATGGAACTGAAGCATAATTGAAGTTATTTTTCATCGTGAGGTAGCACATCCTGATGAAGTTAGCTCTGCAGAGTAGACCTAGTATGTATTTAGTAACATATTTTCAATAGATATTTGTAATAATTTTGTCATGTATACTCCACCTTGCAGAGAAATATTGATGCATCATTACATATTGTCCTTATTTAAAGCAAATTTTGTCTGTCCCTGGTTTAAACAGACTGTAACTTTTTTGTAGTTGCCACTTCTTATGACTCCCCTTGAACATATTTCACCATTTTTTTCTTCTGCCTTTTCACTCCTCCTTGATTCTAGTCCCAACAAAAGAGAAGACAATCATTAACCATGCTCATTTCTCTTTCTTCTGTTCTCCTACCCCAGCCAAACTGAATCGCAAATTGCCAGATTGAATTTGTCCATAGAATGAGATTTAAATTGTGAAAGAAATTCACTTGTGACTGTCTTCCATCAAAGGAAAGTGGTGTATGTGAACATATACTATATATATATATGAGTATGTATGTACTGAGTCAATGGTTTGATGATGACCCTGGTAGCTGCTGTTTATACTAATCAGTTGTACCCACCCAGTTGTACTCAGCGAGTGTGTGCCAAAGGCAGGTTCTGTACCTGAGAGATGAATCAGAGTTAAAGTTCCTGGGGAGGGAAGGGTCAGCAAAGTGCTAGAATTAAGCAGCAAAAAAAAAAAGTGTTTTTCCTGTGTTTTTCTTTCTCAGCATTTTAAAATTTACTCTAGTAATCAAGTGGCCACACAGAAATCCAAGACTAAGGGAGAAGTTGCACTCCTAGACTAAACAAGATTTTGTAATGCATGAAAGGCTTAGTACATCGAAACTGATAATTCAAGTCTTGCTTTCATAGGTGATAGGTATTAGAAGTAATTGATCTGGCCATGTAGAATTCATAACTAAGTGAGTTTACGTCCAGAATACTCGATGACCTATTTTCCTTCCATTCCTTCTCTCCCATCTGGCTACTAAATCATGAGTAGATCAAAACCATTGACTTCTAGCTAATTCTCAAAAGTAGGAGAGGTCATAATCAGTAATTTATTTTCATCTGAATTTCTTGCATTCATTGTTTTCTCTTTCTTGGACTTTATCTGTAAAGGAGAGTTTTATAATGATACATGTTCACTACATAACACTGTCAGGAAATGCTGAGTATGGGGATCTCTGGATTGCAGTTTTATTCCCAATGTTTGTCTTTCTTCTGTCTCATGCCCTATATCTCCTTACTTTTCAGCTGGTGAGGTGTATCTGCTTATTTATTGGCCAAACATGTTTTGGGAAAGAAAAATTGTCTCTTGGCCTCTGACCATGCTTCATCAGATGTAGCTTTCTGCACTGCTAAGGTAGGAAGGAGAATACATCCAAAACCATTGATTTCAGAAACTCTAGACACATTTCAGAGAAAAAAACATAGCTATCAAACTTGTTCACCTGCTAAAGATCTTTCTAGGAACATGTCTTCCAATTCTACCTTCATTGTTTCCTTTACAAATTTCAGTTCTGTTGTTGTGTTATAGAAAGTAATTTTAAATCAAGTTTATTGCCTTATTTTTCCCCATAACACCTTGCCATTATGCTCTAAGCTGTGTATAGTTTTTATTTTTAGTCAAATATTATAGAGAGTTCTGGTAAATCCTGTCAAAACCCATAATATGGTATCCTACAGACCTCTATACATGTTGAGACAAGATTATTCACAAGTAGATTTTTCTACCTCTGTGAGAAATGGCTGTTTGGGGAAGAAGTTGGTTTTTGCCTGCAGTAGGAAAGTTGCTCGCCCTGGGCATTGAATCTGCCACGGCTGAAGAAGTACTGAAAGGTGATGAGAGAAGCAAAGCCTCCTAATAACCAACTCCACTTCAGAAATGACAACCCATCAGAGTTTTGTTTTAATCTTAAATTCTTCTTCTGGCCTGCCAGCTCGGCATTGATCAGTATGGCTTGGCCAGAAGCTGGTGATGTGCTGGGACAACCACATATTGGTAAAGAGCTGAGTAATGAAGTGAAGGTTTGGGCAGTCTGCAAACCTGGTCTACTATGAGGAAAAATTTATCACTCTCTTCTTTTGCCTGCCTTTTTTTTTTTTTTGTTTTCACTGCCTATTTTACCTATATTTGCCTTTGAAATTTGATGAGACAATTTTCTTATTTTTTTTTTTTTCTGAATGCAAGACCTCAGGTTTCTTTTTTTCAAAAAAAAAGGAAGTTTGACAAACGTGTTAACTCTGTTGGCAAATACCCCGCTTAAAGTGCCTGTGGAAGACTAGTTATTAGTTTTTTCTACAGGGGAGCTGACAGAAGGAAAGTTTGAAAGATCAGTCGATTGCCACCCTCTCTGCAGGGACTGTACAGGGAATTATCTGGCTGGGCTGTCTTGCATTTCTAACCCTTTGGAGTTGTTATTCTCACATTGTATTTTGTGTATCTGAACTGCTGTAATTGGTGATTAAGAGGCAGAAATACCAAATCAGCTCATCTTGTGTTTATAACATTATCTGGCATCATCTGTGAAATATACTCATTGATGCTGTGGAATAATAAAGCTGGAAAAAACACTTTTTCCCCCTCTGAACCACACTCCTTTACCTGACTGAGGCGCAATATATCTAAATATCAATTACTATATACTGTCTTCAACTGTACACTGTTGCCAGAACAGAAAATACTGTTTAGTTGTTAGTTGACTATTCATTAAGCAGTGTATTTCTGTAATAGCAAATTTTCAGTTTTTCTCCCTTGCTCTTCCTTGCAAACCTGTTGTCACGAGTTCATGTTTGCGGACACTACTAACCAATTGCCTTTCCGTTTTCATGCTGGTTCTTAGGGTTGTTTTTTCTCTTTCTTTATTTATGGAAAAATAAATACAATTTATTTTTCATAGTGGTAAATATCATCCTGAAGTTGCTTTCAGTATGTATTGGTTTGCTTTTTTTAATGTACCTTTGTATTTGTGTCCTGCTCTCCCATTATCCTTGTTTTTTCCTTGTATGTAAATATCCCTTTGCTAGCTTAGCAGATCCCTGCCTCCTGCTGCTTCCCTTGCTACAAGTGCAAAGCTAATAGCTCAAGGACAAGACTTGCTTTATTGACCCAAGAAGTATCCTTAGAGGGAAATGGGATGATGTGTTTGTTGTCTGCTGGGAAAGTGTTTGGCTCTCTGCCTCGCCTCTGTTCATGGAGGGATGTGTTTTGGGGTATTCGTCTTTATGCCTTGCCTCTGGTTCTACATATAGTTGTACTGAGCCCCGGTTAGTATGTTACTCTGAACCAGGTGCCAGTCTCTAAGGCTTTTAAAGGTTTAATCCTGAAGTCAGTTTCCAGGCAGGGTTTTTTTGGCACATTAGCTGCAAACATGCCTCCTATATTTCTTTCCAAGTTACTCCCCTTGCTGCCGGCTGATGGCAGTGGCATGCTCAGGTCTGGCACTCAGACTTCTCCTGACTTCTGGCTCTTGCTGTTCAGGACGGGAGGCAGGGCGAGGAACAGCATTTGCCGAAGTCCTGCTCATTTGCCTAATGCCTGTCTCCAGTGCCCGTTTCTGCCTAGAAGTGCTGGCACTGAATTGAAAGCAGCCCAGTTCTTGTGCGTTGCAGCTGATTCCCCCAGGTTTCAGAATAGCAGCTGTGAAAAGGCAGTTTTCAGTTTGTTGCTGTGTGTGGGAAACTCTGAGCAGCAGGAGAGATAGAGTGTTTGCGTGTCGGTACCAGGCTGCATCAGCTTAAGCTTGCATTTTGAAGGTTATTTTCTCGGCCGTAAGCATTGAAGGCTTTTCATTTTGTATTTAAAACTCCCTAGAAGTTGATGGTATTTGCTCAGTAGAATTTATTTCTGGTTCTTATTTATTTTGCTGTGAGGAGATAAAGCATATGCTTCTCTTCAAGTGTGATTGCTTGTGTGCATGAGTTCAAGAATGTTCTTGAGTGTTTTTCCACTCAGGAAGTGGAA
Source organism: Bombycilla garrulus (assembly GCA_013400315.1). Lineage (NCBI taxonomy): Eukaryota > Metazoa > Chordata > Aves > Passeriformes > Bombycillidae > Bombycilla > Bombycilla garrulus. The sequence goes on from VXBU01004136.1 coordinate 330,860, forward strand.
AATCATTAATTAACAGCATTGTGAAGAATGAACAGAGCTACAGTGAGTACTTCTTTAAATATATGACCTGGTGAATAAAACTTAGAAAAAGAGAAGGTGATTATACAAGAATTTTTCTACAACTGTGTTTCCATTTTTCTCTCAACCATTAATTATTCATTTATGTTCAATTGTCTTGTCTGCATGGTTTTAGAAATAGAGGTTGGTAGCTTCTGTGTAATGAAAGTGCTGGAGGGATACTCTGAGTGATAGACACAAAAAGCATCCTTAGGATAATACTTTGAGTAGGCTTGTGTGGGCCATAGACAAGAATATGGAAGAAAGGACAAATATATAGGGTATAAATGAGACCTCTGAAGAGATGGTGTACATCTACAATGATTAGAGGAGAAGTAGCCATCAGTGATGGAGAGTTTAATGGACTGAGTTGAAGGTGTTGAGAAAATGTATGGAATGGAATTAATTTTGGAGTAGAGGAACTGTTCAGCAAGGACAATGACAAAGTTAAAGGGGAATGAATTTATAACAGAGAAATCCATTGGTCATGAGACTTACGCTTTTCAGTATTAAACAGAAATGAAGGAGGAATATCTTGGGGGTGAGTTTGCAGGAAAGATATTGGTCTAAAAAAAGTGATAATGATTAAACTGGTAAATAATGGAATATTCTCAAAATCCTAGTCACTGTAATACAGAATAGCTAGGGCAAAGAACTGGTGAGAAGAATGGTATGCAGAAGCTGGACTGCATGAAAATCAAAGCAGTAGCATATAGTGCGCTGGGGAAAACTGTTGTTTTGGTTTGTTTTGATTTTTTTTTTTCTGCAGAAAGTTGGAGTTGTTTTATATGTTTAGGTTTTTCTAATGACGAATTCATGAGTTTTCTTTTTCTAAGGAAAAATTCACCTTAGGCAGTCCACACTGAATGTTTATCTTGCTGGCTTTTGCTGGGAAACGTCCCCAGTTTGTGCCTGTTGGTCATAAATTCCTTGATTTATTTGTAAATTATGTATTCTGAGGCCTTATATCAAGGTTATTTCTTATTCAGAAGTGTTCTACAAATGTTTCTCCACTCCAACTATTTAATACATCAAATACATACTATTGCTAAAAATACTAAAATTGACCTTTTTTTTTTTTTGACATCCTTATGGATGGAGCATAGGCAAAGAGAAGAAATAAAAAAAAAAAAAGAGGTTGTTTGGTATAGATCTGGTATTATATCATCTTAGAAATCAGTTCCCCTTTCTCTTCCTACAGTAGAGGCAGATGATTCTTCAGTCTCTTACCAGCGGGAATTTAAGAGTAAATAAGTGGTATTATTTGGAGATGGAAGTTAACAAACTCCATTAGAATTTTTCTTTTTGTAGTAATCTTCAGCTAGCTCTTGGAGTATTTGCCTGAATGGACTTTTAGATTCTGCTTGCAGTGACTTAGCTCCAAATGCAGTATCATTCTCATAGCCACACATGTGCTACACACAGGTGAGATTCTGAGCATACTAGCATGCATAGTTATGAAGTAGATAGACTTGTTTTAGTTTAAATATTCTGTGATAGAAGTTCTGACAATCTTGTTGACTTTGGGTTTTTTTTCAGCATACTTTGTCTCCCAAATTAATTTACTTCAAAAACACTCCTTGAGATTAAGGCCAGCTTTTAAGTTTGTCCTTCTCTGCAATCCAAGTTTTTAGATACTTAATAACTTAATGTTCCCAGGCCTTTCTCTGTGATAATAAATGTTATAAAATTACATAAATGTTATATTAAGCTATTATAAGACTGCTATGTTTTGTGACTATAAGCATTCTGTTTTACCACCTGGAATATAAAACCCCAAATATCCTACAGTGGAAAGGTGGAAATTACAAGATCCAGCTGTGTGTGTATATATCAATGTATTTTGCTCATGTGTTGTTGAAAAGGAAGTGTCATTCTTAACTCTGTAATGTAAAGCTAATCTGTTTGTTCTGCAGATCACTCACCCACTGGTATCAGACTATGCGAGTATTTTTGTGCGTGGCTCTCTTTCAGACATCCTGAGCGTAGGACGTACCTTACGGGACTTGTGTTAGAGCCAGATGAAAATTTGTTTGTCTCCTCTTTTCCTCTACCACCCATAGCCTGGGGTGGGGATTTTTAAAACCTCTTTCCTTGCTGAATCCCCCAGAAGGTCAGTGGTATGCTGTGAACAGAGCTGCTGTTGTCTTTGCTTGACTCGTCCTCAGACTTTAATTGGAGCAACTGGATTACACCGGTCTTTCTGCTGCTTTAATATACCTTGCTGTCTATAGATGAAAAACAACATGTAAGAAAGAGAAGTATTATTTATTTAAAAGAAGAAAATTTTTCAGATTATTGCTAAGCCTCTAGCTGTTTTATGTGTTCTGGATATTTAAACTCTAATGGTTTATTAACCCATTGAATGCTAACCACATTTGGTCAGAACTCCGTCCAGAATGGCCTTCAGGAGGCCACAGAGGCATGATAAAATCAGCAAACTGGGTAAAGCCTTCATGCATGGCCCTCTTGCTGTATTACAAGCTGTGTCTGTTACAAGTGCACTTAACTATGCAAAGCAGCACAAAAGGGTAGGAGACTGTACAGGCCAGCAGGTTCTGTTTCACTGTACTGATGCACTTTTCTGCTGTCACGCTGCTTGCCGGTGTAGATGTGACTTCAGAAAGTCAGGGAGATTTAATACACAGTAACTAACACAGAGTCAAGAAAGAGAGATGGAACCTAAATGAGATAAATAGCACGACAGGGACACAACAGTCTCCTTGCTGAGCCATTAAAGCAGGACAGCATATGCAATGCAAACATAAAAACAGCTGAAATAACAAAGTAATAAGAGTCTTGCTATGTCTGAAGTTAATTAGGGGCAACAAACTGTCCCTAATTACTGAAAGTGTGGGATCCTCAGCAAAGCTGCCTGGGATACTAATTAAAAGAACTGATTATAAGAAATAGAATGAATAATTAATGACTGAGAAATCATTTTCAAGAGTATCTTCAGAGAGCAAATAAAGTGCCCTTGGAAAATATTGTGACACCCTGAGCCATCCACTGAATCTAATCCTGCAGATAGACAGACCTGAACTGCTTTGCAAGTTTGCTGTGCTTATGTTTTCTAGAGCTGAGGCAAGGACTAATAGGGGCAAAATGACAGGTAAAATAGGAATAGTATTTCCATTTCAATGTCAAATGCTATCTTCAACTATTTTCTTAATGTATGATTTCAATAGAATCTGCTTATGAAATATTGACATAGTCTATTTTGTTTTAATAGTTGGCTTTGCAATAGTCCACTGCTCATAGAGGTCTTTGGTGCTTGCAGAGGGCCTCTGGGTAGCATCCTCTGTGTTGATTAGTAGCATGTATATCTGTAGCAACTCTTGGCTGTCAAGTGTATCGGCCACCAAATGGACTGTGAGTTTTCTATGTTCTTGAAAAAACAGCAATATGGAAATTACATCTGACAGAATAAAAATTGAAAGTTTAAAGATTTATCTTCTCAAAAAAAAAAAAAAANCCCTAGGTCTATTAATAAGGCTTTATTTTTATCGTAAATAGTTATTTAAAGGGTCTAAGCAGGGGTAAAGTGACTAATCAGGGGTAAAGTTTTATCCAGGCATCTGTTTGGGTGTTCCCACCTAGTTGGCACTCCTTAATTTATTAATTTGAGCTGTTTTTAATAGCCTTAATCCTCAAGTACATTGAAAAATATATAGAAATTTAGATTAGGAAGAAATAAAAATAAATGCTTGGAAGCATTAAACCCTAGGAGTAATTTCCTGTACTGTTTCTAAGTCTCTGCTGGAGGCCGAGGTGGGAGCCTGCAGGTACCCCAAAGTTCTGGGGTGCACATGAAGGAAACATGGGTCTTGAAGTGGTTAGGCTGGGCAATCAACCCACTGCTGTGTGATGTTCATCTAAGACAGATGTGACATTTAATTGTTAGTGATCAATCTGTGATGATTGTAGTGAGCCCCTCTTTATGTGGGATTCATGTTCACAGAAGTACCAAACCAGAACTGAAATACCCTATGGCAGAGGCAGAGTCCTGCTGCTGGCGGTGCATTCCTGCTTCCCTTGCTTGCTGTGGTTCTGCCAAATTCTCTAGCGCATGTGAAAAGCATGCATTTGTGTGGGGCTTTTTACATATATATACATATATATATAAGGGATGAGAGAGTATAATACTACTACTTTTTCAGAAATGTCTTCTTATTTGTTCTGTTTATTGTAGTAGAACTTGTAAATTGCCATTTCATTTCATTAAAAACAAACATAACAGGCTTGCAACCCCCCAAACCAAGGCAACAAATCCAACATCCCAAACCCTGCAGATCTGTATTTCTGCCTTGGCTTTTGTAGCTTTTTCAAAGATGAAACTCCTAAACCTTGTGACAAGGAAGCAAAAATGTTCATAATAAATTTTGTTAATAGTAAAGATTTTAATTTTTATTAGTATTGAGCTTTTAGAATTGATCTGATTCCTTAGGGCTAGGTCAGAGTTGGAATGAATATGCTGAATTTCTAGTATTCTCTTTCTGCTCTTTAGGTTTTACAGGCATAAGACTTAAATATCATGCTTGATTTTATATTTAGAATGGATTTATACCTTGGCTGCAGACATTTGCTTTGGAGCATATGTTTTCTCAGTGTGAAGGATAATTTATTTTTCCTGATTTGATTGAATTTGTGGGATTTTTTCCTACAGTAGAAACATAATTAGTCCAACAGGAAAACAGCTATCTCAATTATGTGGTTAAAAAAAAAACAGTAAGAAAAAAATTCTCCTCCTGCACAGCACAGCTGTAGAGATGGTGCCTACTTTTTAGTCCATCTGAATTTAGTGAGGCTCTAGAGCAGCCAACAGAGCCATCATAAGTCACATTTTGGGGAAGAAAAGAAGTTGGTCTATTTTATTTTTGGTAGTGACATGGTTAGGGTGAAACAGCTGCTTCATATCTGTGGTGAGACTAACACTGCTTCAGTCAGTGCTAATAAGATAAATGGGGTAATGCCTCTTGACTATAATAGCTGGAGTGACACCTCTTCTCAGAGACTGAGTGAAGAGGTGTGAGGAGCTGAAGCTCTGAGCAATACAGATGGTCAGTGATGAAAATACTTTCCAATCTATAGTGCTGGAGAGCCTGGAAAATGAACAGAATTGCATACTAACATCAGAATAAGATAGGTAGCTTCTAGCCTTTCCTTTCTGAAAGGCTGAAGGATTCAGGGAGAAACTCAAGTCATTTTGTCAATGGAGTGAATCCATCCTTGGACAGGATGTGCATTTGTGTGTCTAAGGCAGGTGTCAGGTAGCATGTACTCACCACAGTCATTCATATGAATGAATAAGAAAAAAAAAGTAGCACTTAAGGTACCAAAACTGAAAACTGTCTCAAAATACTTGCAAATTGCTTGCTAATTTGGGGCCTAATAATTTTAAGCCAAATAAAGCATTGAAATAATATGTTGGGGGTTTTTCTTCTGTTGCAATTAAATAAATTTGTGCAATCAATGCATGAGAGTGAGAAGGATTAAAATGGACTAAACTAATCCTGTTTTGAGGAGGATTTGATAGTCTGAGTTAGGGACACCATTTCTGATGCAGTAGACAGCTAAACAGTTTAATTTGTGTATTTGCAAATTTTGTGCATACAACTTAGGAAATCAAAGAAAGGGCTTCTTTGAAAGGTGGCACAAATAGGAGAGCTGTAGATTTTCCCTCAATATATTTTGTGAAAACAGGTATTTCATCCTTCTGCTAGTTCACAAGATTCTTTTTGAATCACCAGATAGTTACTAGGGGACACATCTGCTGCCAAACAGCTCTGCTACTGTATTCATGTCTTTGACAGAATATCTAGTAAGCCAGGCTAACAAAGCTGCTGTGCCTCAGGTACACCTAACAAACATGCTGGCAAATATCATGGCTGAATGAAACTTTGGATTTGCTGTGGGATGGAAAGATTATATTGCAAAATTATTGCACAGCTGATGAATGTATTCAACACACAGAAAAGTTACTGTGTATCATACGTGAACTACAAATGGGAAGGGACCTCCTGGGTTGCTTCAGTCTCATGTCCAAAAATAAGACATCTTGTCTGTTTTATAAGCCAGTGAAATTTCACTTAGTAGATACTGCTACTGTTTTTCCTTACTTTAATAGTTGTGAGACTTTTGTTTCCCAGAAGAATGCGTTTGCAGATTGGCTTTATACCCACTTCCTGTTCTGTCAACTCTGCTGTAATAACAGCTTTTCCTTCTGAAGGATTTAGTAGAGGATGGCGGCTATATGAAACAATCCAAGGTCTGAATTATCCCTCAGACAGTAGTCTCTCTTCTTCTCTGTCCTAATTGCCTTTATTTTTCGGTTTTGCAGCTGGGATTCATGCCCCCTTGTTCTCATGTCACATTAACATGGTACCTTGAGTGTGCTAAGGCAGTGCAAGTGCATCTGAGCCTTCAGCTCAGAGCAGCCAAGGAGAACAGAAATCTTACAGAAGTTGTTGTGAGTCCTGGTCTGAAGTCTCAGCTGTTTGTATTCTGTCAGGAAAATCTCTTTAGCCTGGAAACTGAGAAGTGGTAATTTATTTTCTATGTCAAGGAATTAAGAGGAGTTAGTCAATTCATTCATCTGAAGAGTTGAGAGACCTGAAAAAGGCAGTGTGCAAACTCTTCTAAAGAGCTGAGACCAAATTGTATTCAATAACCATGCCTATCAGCAAGTTCTCAAAATAATTAAGTGCTTTGGTGATAAAGAATGAAACGTTCAGTGGCACAGTTTGTATGAACTCAGTGTTGCTGTGTGTCTTCTTTCTAATTTGTTTTTAGCCCAACTGCCATCAATAGTCTTGAGTTCCTGGTTGTCCATTAAGCTTCTAAAAAGGCTACTTCTGGCATTCTGCCCTGGCCACATTTGGCACACTGCAGAGCAGAGTTTATGAAACATCTGTGAGGTCAAGTGTTTTGTTGACCACTGGAGGTGAAATGGTTAGGACTTACTGATTTCTCTATAGAATGTGTCCAGATTTGTGTATTTTCACTATATTTCGGCTTATGACTTAAATGCTTGTAGCAGTTGTGTATAACATACATAACAGAAGCATTTTGAGTTAATCCTTCCCTCTAAAATATTGAGCCAGAGTTTTTGTTTTGAAACCCACTGACAGGTATATATGCAAGTTTTCTGTGCAACAAAAAACAGACTGGCGCTTCCTTCCTAGCTTTCCTTCCTTTGACACCACAACTTTGTGGTTGAATAGAGCACAAGAATGAGTTATTTGTGGTCCTATGTCATCTTTTGTTCTGCCTGTAGTATAGCATCTGTAATTCAGGCATTTCCCAGCATTGGAGAGTTGCAAGGAACCTTGGCCTGTCTGCCTTACTCCTACTCTGCACTTCTTCTAAGTAATAATTTTAGGAAAAGCTGTTACAAATGGTATACTGTGAATTTTTCTGAAGGTCAGTCATTTTTTCTATGCTTCTTGAAAATGAGGTGCTTGTGCTTATGCTGGGGATCAAGTAAATCACTTAGAAAATCTGGTTCTTGTTCCTGCAAGGTTTAATTGCACAAAGTTAAGCAAACCTCATTCACTATAAATCTTCCACTTCTCACACTCCTCAGCTGTACTGGATTTTATGAGATGGCGTATATGTCTTTTGGTTTAGGCTTGCGTTGCTTGGTCCTTTGCAGCAGAAGGAAGAAAAGCTTTAGAAAGGGGAAAAGAGGCATTCTGTCAAATTAAGTTAGTATTCTCTGTAGAAGAGTGGAGAACTGGGAGTTAGAGGAATGAATAAGCTCTCTCTCTGGAAGCTTTGTATGCTTCAGTCCTTCATCATTATGCCTTCTGTGCAGAACAGGAATATCAAAGTATTGCTCCTCTACTGTAACTTTGAAAATAATAGAAATACTGAAAATTGGGTTCTATCTGAAGTTCGGAAAGGAACTGCATTTCCAGAATATAAGACTACCCCCTACCTGATGGTGCAATAGCTATGTAGTAAGTGTCAGCTCGGTTCCTCTGGCATTTACCTAATCACTGTGATGTTTTTTTTTTCTATGGCAATGGGAGAGATGGAGATCAGGAATCTCTGTTGCTTTTTGGTTAGATACATTGACTACCAGTATAGTGTATACCAAAGTTTTCTTAGGCAACTTTTGCAGCATTGAAGATAGGAATGACTTAATACTCCTGACTTAAACTGGGAAGGCTGGGAGGCTTTCAGCCAACTTCCTTTCATTGTTTCCTTCAAACATCTGATGTTATCTGTTCTGCCTTCATGTTATTAAATATGCCTGCTGTCCTGGAGCCATTTAACCTTTTCCCCTTTGCCCGTGTGCTATGCCCTGCCCAGATCCTGGCCTTCAGGGGACTCAGGCAGGGAAACTTCTGTGGTTCAGTGGAATTTTGCACAAGTAGATGCTCTGTGACTATATTGTGAAATTGTAACTAAGCATTTATGGAGAGCAACAGCTTTAAGACTATTTTATTTTTTTTTCTTTCTATCTTTAAGAAGGGAACAAAAAAAATGGTCACACCACTAAGCTCTAATTAGAGTAGCTTTAGAGAGTCCTGCTTGATTTGCCTTTTGAGCCCTGTGCTCTGTCAGGTAGGTTTTGATCAAATGCTTTCCTGCCAGCATTCAGTTGTTAGCATTCAGTCTAAGTTAGTCACCAGTGAATTATGGTCTGTGATACGGTCCAGGTCCCATTGCTCTAGTTCTTTTCTCTTTATTGATTTCCATTCTCATTTTCATTATTGTCCTGGTCTCTCACTGTGTGCTTCCTAGTGCTTTTACTTTGTAGCTTTTCAGAATGAATGTCCATGAGTCATGATTTGAAATAAAATGCTAATAATGACATTATGCAACACTTTGAAATAAACATTTCTGCAATTGTTCCTTTTAAGTGGTACACTTTGAGAAAAATCATACCACTCTGAAATGATAAGGCAGTAAGAATTAGAAAAATATAAAAAAAACACAAGCTGGTAAACTTTAACATTTTAATTTAAATACCTCATTCTTGAATAGGCTTGCTAGCATCAGGGAGAGTGAGAAAAATTTTTTGGCCATTTCCTTTAAGCAGAAATCAAGAAACTAAATCATAATTTGTGCAGAATTAAAAGTACACATTATAAGTTTTTTCTTAATCTACACAGATCTGAATAATGGCTAAATAGTGCTGTGTCCCCTTTCACTATGGGTTTCTGCCTTTAAGAGTGTGCAGATGTTAAATGCTAGGTCCACCAAGTTGTCCAGAGGAACATAACATCATATGGCCATGGAGACAAACATTGTATTAAAATAGGTAAATTTGAGCATGGGCTATTGCTTAGCAATTACTGATTGGTCTGTGACTTAGGAACACCTGGAGGTGATGAAAGGAATTCAGTATTATTTGAGTGAAGTCAGACCAATATGAATGGGTACTACTGCACTGAAAATTAGGTGTGTGGCAATAGCAGCCCATAGCCAGATTGTAAAATATCTTCTTATTTTGGTATTTCTTTCAGCCTCCTATTCAGAAAGGGGTGTGTTTGTGAATCTGCCTTAGAGGGAATTGTGGATTTTTGCTACATGTGTTCATTTTGAAAGAACAATAATGTACTATTCTTATGTTTATACAAGATTTCTGAGTGGAGGAGAAAAATGCATGGCTTTAAACCAGATGGCTCCTGGGTGTGAATTTATTCTTTAACATGTGACTCTGGGATTTCACCATATATAAGCAACATAGTCATTAATATTTTTTTTTATTTATTTTAGATTACTTTGTAGCAGTTTTTTGCAGGAGCAATATGATTTGGGTAAATATGCCTGGAAGTCATTGTTGTTAGAAATTTAGGCTGAATTTGCATTATTTGCATAGCTATAAAATTTAGCAGACATGACGATCAAATCCTGGGGGAAAATTCCTTGTCAACAGATAAGGTAGTTTACAAAAGACTCACTGAATACTGATTCATTTTCCTTATTTTTCTGTTGTTTGATACTGTTTATGTTTAAATAATTCATTATACGTTGTTATGAAAAAGGGATATTTTTTGCTTACACAGAGTGTTATTTTCTAAAGTAAGAGACGCCTTGTTCCTTAAGTGTTAGCTCCCTTTAAGTGTGGATTTTCCACAAATTCTGGGTTATTGTGGATATTGTGAGCATGCTGCTGTCATGTCATTATGCCTGAAACATCTGTTATTTTTGGGTATTAGAATGTTCCACTTTCAGAGTATTTGTAACCTGTGATGCTGTATCAGGATGAAAAAAAGAGATGTAAAGATTGGTGTCAACCTCTTTAGTGATTGTACAGTTTTTGTGTCCTACATGCAATAAATGAATAGTGTGCTTTATACTATCATACACTGCAACCACTTTTCATATATTTTACAAGTAAAATAATGGAAAATTTGCAGAGAATGTACTAATTACTGTAAATTAAAAAATCTTACACATAGTATGATTGTTTCTCTCACTCCATATACAAAGAGGCTTTATTCTCAAGTGCTGTAATGTCAGTGGTAGTATTGTCTTGGATGTAGTCAATGACTCAGACATGAGTTAGGTAATTTTTAGTTCTGTATTTAACTGAAGAGATGAGTTTGCACATGCAAGAAGACAAGCTTGGGAAGGCGACATGCAAATCTGGGCACTCTTGTCTGGACTCCCATTTAGTTAAGGGTAATTTGGTCAGCACAGACGTGTGCATGCGTTCATTCAGTAAGTCAGTGGGATTATTAAAAGGTGCATTAATTCATTGGGATATTTAAAAGGCATGTGCTGTAGAGTGACAAGCGACTTGCTCGCTTGGGCGCATTGACTGAATGGGTAAGATCTCCAATGATCACATGGAGGAATTTGAACATCTTCTACAGCAAAGACTGACCTTTCTGAACATCTTTTCAGGGGTTTGACCACTGTTGCGAGGGTAAGAAAATGTCTGTAGCTCTAGAGAGTTCCCCATGAGCTGAGTTCTCCAGCTGTGGGCAGTGTAGGTGAGGGACAGCTGCCTGGGTCTCTGGCCAGTGGGAAGTGCTGACCTGGCATTGTCACTCAAGTTGTGCTAAGGAATATCCATGTGAATCTCTTATAAGGAAATATATCCTGCATCCTGAAGTGTTGCCAAACTGTTTACATTATCAGCTGTATCTAGAGTTGAATGTGGGTGATTCATTTTTTTTCTGGTGTGCTGCGTTGTTTCCACATCCTGTTTTGCATGGAGTCGCTTCCTTCAGACCAGACATCATCAAATCCAGAATGAGTAGGACTCACACAACAATATTTTGCTTCCACGTAGAGACCCTAAGAAACCTCTGCTTTCTCTTATTAAAACAGCATTGCTTTCTGAAATCCTCACATTCACTGGAACAAACAACAGGAACAAGCTACCCCATTTACTTTTAGTCAGATGATGGGAATTAAAACTTTCTGATCTAATGGGACTTCAAGGGCTTTTCTGGAAAGATGAATCTCTCTCTATCAATGTGAAGTAGGTTGGATATTAAGAAAAGATTCTCCACCCAGAGAGCATCTGGGCACTGGAATGGGCTTCCCAGGGAAGTGGTCACAGCACCAGCCTAACAGAGTTCAGGATGCATTTGGATAATGCTGTCAGATACATAGATGTGGGTGTCCTGTGCCAGGCCAGGAGTTGGACTTTGATGCTTATTAGTCCCTTCCACCTCAGAATATTCTGTGATTCTGTGAATCTGATTCTGTGATTCTGTGCATGCTTCAGTGCAGCTGTAGCACTGTGCTGTAGACAAACACTTTTCACGTGGTGGGCTGGGATGTTCCAGCGTCCTGAAATAAAGTTAGGCCTTAAATTTGAATGTATACTGTGCTATCAGAAGTCAAGACAATTTTATCCCAATACACTTGTATAATAAAGATGAATGTTCTATCAAATGGATACATAAGATTTTCTATCATAGTTATAATAAAATTGTTCAAATTATCAAGTATATTTATTTAAGAAATATAATTTAATTTTATATCTTGCCTTGTGTTTAATGTTGCTAATTATCTGTTCCAATTATTTTTTTCTCTGTACCTCTTACATGCCTCTTGCCACTTGCTCTATCATATTTGATGAAAAGAGCAGTTGTGGTTTTAATGATATGAAATGTTAATTAAACCTTATTTAGTAAAATACATTTACATTTTTTTCTAAGCAATTGTTTGAAAGTTATTTTTTCCTAAAGAAGGGCCTTATTTCATTTAAAGCAACCAGCTTATTGGCTTGGGGTGTTCTTTTTAGTCTGTTGGTTTTTTTCCTTTTTTTTTTTTTTTTTTTTTTTTTTTTTTTTTTTTTTTTTTTTTTTTTTTTTTTTTTTTTGTTTTTTTTTTTCTTTTTTTTTTTTTTTGTTTGGTTGTTTTTTTTGGGTTTTTTTTTTTTTATTTTTTTTTGTTTTTTTTTTTGTTTTGTTTAGTGTTGCCTGCCTGTTCATATTTTTAGGTTCAGAAATGTTGCTTTGGAGGAAGAAGAAATCTCTCATGATGAATTTCCCTTCCTTTTCTTCCCCTCTGCTGGTTTGAGTGGTCTTAGAAACGATGCTGTCTACTGTAATGTTCTGACTGAAACGAAGTGGCTACTGCAGCACTGCTGTTTCAGCTTTGGCATTAGGTATTGGTCTGTCTAGTTCTTTACTTTATGAAGTAAGAGCTCAGGAGATGATAGTACTTGTTCTACCTATGGTAATTTGAAAAATAGAATCATATGCTTTATACAATTTTAGTGGGGGGTTTTTTGTTGCTTTTTTTTTTATATATATATTTTTTTTTAATCTCTGTGGGTCTTTCTCTACCACTGTTGCAAGTTGGTCAGCTTATTTTGGAGCCAAAGTATAACAGGCTTTTCTTTAGAAAAAGAACATAAAAGTCAAAACATTAGGCCTATGTTTGTGTAGTCTTAAACCGTATTCATTGGTCATCATATGGCTTTTTGTTTAAAAACCAAAAAGAAAACCCTAATGTTATCCACAGATCTGTTTGGGCAAAAACTAGTTTTGTTTAGTATTTTATCCTAAATTGTCTTGAGTATGAGGAAAATCAATTTTGGTTCTAAGTTTAAAAACTTCCTGCTTGGTTTCTTTGGAGCCTTTTGTTGGCTTCTGTTTAGCTGTAATATGAACTTCAGCACAGAGATGCAATTACTCAGAGAAGATTCTTACAAAGTGTGGACAAGAATGCCTTGGGCATAATGTAGCATTTGTATTGATTTCTCTTTTTGTTTACTGCAAATCTGTGTTCAAGTGTTACATCTTTCTGAGACCTGGCACTTGAGAATTTGCAAGAGCTCCTTCTCCCTTCTATGTAGCTGCTTGTTTCTCAGGGGTAGAAATGCTTTCAATGAGCTGCCTGCAAACTCTCTGCTATCAGAGTTCATTTTGATAGAGGATGAAAATAATTAACTGTTTCAGAGGGATAAACAAAAATATTGTTGAGATGTAATCTTTCAAATAATTTCCTCTTGTAATGTAGTGGTCTGAAGCACTTCAGATGGTGTAGAAAGCTTGATGGAGGAATAAATAAATATTTATTGAAGTCAGGCTTGCATTAGTCCTGAATGCCAGTGAAAAAGCGGATGAGAAACTTTAGGAAGGGTTGCAGCTAGGAAGAGGACGTTGCTGGCAGGCGTGGCTGTGCCCTCCATGCAGTGCCACGCAGGAGCACTGTGTGCCAGTGGCAGTGATGGGGGGAGCATCAGCCAGGCTGCCATGCTCTGGGGCTGCTCCATCACCCCTGAGCCCCTTTTTCTGTCCCTTGCCTGGTCACTCCCTGTCAGAGGGGATTTAACAGTAGTTAGAGCACTGTGCAGAACATCCTGGCTGCCCATGTGCTTGGGAGGGAGGAATTTGCTGCCAGTGAGCACAGGCTGGGATTTGACTTTGGTCTGGCCATGGTGGACACCCTTGCTGCTTTTCCTGGACAGGCTGAAGGATATGCCGTAGGGCAGGCATCACATAGACAGCAGCCCTACTGCTTTCACCAAATGGATTTTGTGAGGGCTTTTCCACCCAGTTCTTGCTCATTTTCCTAACTATTTTTTCTTTTCTGCCAAAAACCATCCTGTAATGAAGCTCTCCTGTCAGGCTTGTCTCCTTGCACTGGCCATTTTCCATTTCCCCGTGCTACCTCCAGGTCCTGTCCCAGCTTTGTGCAACCTGATCCATCTCTATAGTTTCTTGTTTTTCCCAGTTTTCATCTTCTAACTGTTCACTACCCTCACACTGTCTTTCTTCATTCATCAAATCACCTTCTGTTTTACCATGGTTGCATATCTAGTACCAGTCCAGTTGCATATCTAGTCCAGTACCTAAAGAGTGCCTACAGGAAGGCTGGAGAGGGACTTTTTACAAGGGCATGTAGTGATACTACAAAGGGGAGTGACTTTAAGCTGAAGGAGGGTAGATTTACTTTAGACATCAGGAAGAAACTCTTCACTGAGCTTGACAAGGCACTTGAACAGATTGCCCAGAAAAGGTTTGGACTTCCCATCCCTGCAGGTGTTTAAGGTCGGGTCATCAGAGGCTTTGAGTAACCTCAAAGGTTTAGTGGAAAGTCACTGCCCATGGCAGGGAGGTTGGAACTTGATGATCTTTAAGGTCGCTTTCAACCCAAACTATCCTATGACTCTGTCATACCCTAAGCTAAAATAGGACAGTCTCATTGATTTGGGGGGGAAACACATGGCAAAGGCAGCATGATTGTTTGTAGTTTTCTTTTGTAACCTGTTTGCTTGTTAGGTGTGTCAGAGGGCAGGCCAGCACCTTGTGGTTTTGGCTGCAGAGGGAGGTTTTAGCTTCTGGAGGTTTTTCAGGGTGCGCAGCTGCAGAAAACTTGATTGACTAGACAGAAATTACAGTTTTATAGCTCTTCTGGGTTGACCTTGGCCACGTGCCAAATATAAAACCAACTGCTCTCTCATTCCCTTTCTTAATAGGACAGGAGAAGAAAATAAGATGGAAAGGTTTATGTGTCGAGGTAGACAGGGACATCCCTTAACAGTTGCCATCACAGGCAAAACAGACTTGACATGGGGAGAATTAATTTAATTTATGGTAAATCACAAGAGCTGGATGATGAGAAACAGTGGTCAAAACTAAAATACCTTCCACTCCATCACACCTCATCTTTTTCCCAGGCTCATTATCACTTCTTTATTTCCAGCTCATCTGTCTCTTCCTCCCCCCACCCTGAGTGGCACAGTGGGAAGGATGATGGGGGCTGTGATCAGTACAGTA
This sequence comes from Bombycilla garrulus, assembly GCA_013400315.1. Taxonomy (NCBI): domain Eukaryota; kingdom Metazoa; phylum Chordata; class Aves; order Passeriformes; family Bombycillidae; genus Bombycilla; species Bombycilla garrulus. Next base: position 346,120 of record VXBU01004136.1, read on the forward strand.
CAGGTCAGCTTCTCCCTGCTGCTCCTTCCTCCTCACGCTTTTTCCCTGTTCCAGGCATGAGTCTTCCCCAGGCTCTGCAGTCCTTCAGAAAATAACACATACTCCAGAGTGGTCTCCATGGGCTGTTGGAGCACAACCTGCTGCACCATGGTCTCTCTGCTTGGGGCCTGAAGCATCTCTTCCACTTTTCTCACCTGAGTGTCACCGGACTGGTTCTCACACTCGTTTCCTCCCTCCTTACTGCTGTGCAGCATTTTGCCCTTTCTCAAGTGTGTTTTCCCAGAAGTGCTGTCACCGTGCCCGAGGGGTTCAGCCGTGCCCTGTGGAGGGTGGGTTGGAGCTGTCTGGAACTGGCTGTGTCTTCCCAGGGAAGCCCTGGCCTCCCCTCAGAGAGGCCACCCCTGCATGCTCTCATGGCCAATGCCTGGGCAGTGGTGCCCTGTGCAGTAACTTGTCTAAAACAAGAGGTTGTTTTTACGTAGATGGCAAAATACCTTTTGCACAGGACACAGGGATCATTGTTTGCTCCTGCTTTTGAATCCTCAGCCTACAGAGGTATATCCAGGACCTTTTTCAAGTAACACCTCTGTACTGGTTACCACGGTCATTGCCTGGGCTAGTGGGGGAGTGGGGTGGGCTGTGGTGAAAGGGGAGATCACTGCAGGCACATGCAAAACAAAGTTACAGCCTAAAACTGAAATTTGTGCTGTGTGATCCATTTAAGGGGTTTCCAGTTGAGTGCTGTCAATCTTGCTTATCCAACTAAAGCATCTATCTAAGTATGTTAAATCATGCATGGGAAGAGCAAGATTTATTTAGAAGTGAACTGTGTATTTGCACAACACAGTGATTGCCTATTTATTTGTGGGGTTTATTCTTCTCTATGCATTTGGAATATTTTCTAGTAGAATAATAATCTAGATTACTTTCTTCTGGTAACATTTTAATCTGTCTTCTGTCCCCCTTTATTTTTGAAAAACATATAATTAACTTTTTCCTTCTTTTTTTTTTTAGGTCTAGGTGGACTGGATATTATGCTCTTTTTATTTATCTGCCATAGCAGCCAGAGAAGGAATAGTCTTGAATTAAGAGCTGCACAGTCCATTGTCATAGTGCTCCTTTTTATTTAAAACAAAACAATTGGTTTAAGTAATGCAGGAGGAAAAACATTCAACTTTATAAATATTTCATTTCTATTCTCACTGACAATAAAAGGACACGTGGGAGTCACTTAAACCTCCTTGTATTAAATGTTACACCTTCATGGTGATTATTGCTGTTCCCTGCAATTCATCTTTTAAAAGCAAGGGAGAAGGCAAGTCAAACTTGGTTTCTCAATGTGTGAGGGTGGACCCTCAGAGGTGCAAAGTAGCCCTTGCTCCCTTTGCACACCAGTGGCATTGGTGGGATTTTTAATGTTGCAATATTTTTGCCACATGTATTCGGGCCCAAAGTGGATGTAATTTTAAGGCTGGGACATGAAAGAGCTGTTTTAGTTGAAGTGTCTTGGGAGGCTTATTTATTTTCTCTTTTTGTCTCTCTCAGGTTTTATCTATTACTTGAAGGAGACAAAGAAAATATGAATATACAGGTTTCTATCCATTGTGGCTTTGATCTGTTCCAGGAAGGAAATAAGAGCTGTGTTGATGCACCCCATCTCTAAAGGTGACCATATACCACTGTTGAAGATCAGAGATTGACTTTCATCCCTCCTAGCTTTTAATGTGCCAGGGAAGGAAGAAGAGGGGACCAGACCTCTTTGCAAAAGCTTTTGCATTTTATTGCACAGCAGAAATACTTGGTTTTTCTCTTCTTTCCTCTCCCACCTGATGCACTTGAAGGAATGTTTTGTTTTGAGCTGACATTGAGAACTGATAGATAAGATGGTGTGAAAAAGGCTGGCTATTTGGACTGCAGCACTTGAGATGTGTGGGAATCAGGGAAAGATGGAGAGCTAACTTCAGCATTGCTTTTACAAGGTGGCAGGCAGCATGAAGAGGACTTCATGAGGATGACTGTCATGGGATATATTGGCAACTAGGCTGTATTTCTGAGTTTCAAGACACTTCTTTATCATTCAGAATAGCAGAGAACATCTAGATGTATCTAATAGGTTGTTATTCAAACGTACAGAAATATTTGCATGTGAATGTAATTCTGTTCACATTTACACATATTCTTATCCTTTCCTGCTCAAAAGAGGAATTAAGTTCCTTTGATGAAAATCATGCTGAAATGCTGACAAGGCATGGATGGAATAAGTGTTTTACACTGTTCCTTGAACAGTCCAGTTGACTTTGAGACTCTTGATACGCTTGAAAGAAAAGCTATACTGAAGTACATGTAATTTTGCTCTAAAGTCAGTTTCATTGTCTCTTGATTGCTCACTTTTTAGCACTGAGAGATCTGGTTCTGAAACAATACAAATCTTAAGAATTATTGTAACTTACTTCACATTATTGAGTTCTAATGCTTTAGGTTTGCAGAATAAAACCCCCAAATCCTACAAATGCCAAAATCTTTTGGCAAGTTAAACTGTTCTTATTATATGTAGGTGTCTAGTAGAGGGGACTTGAGAATTCAGGTGATGTGGAAGCACAAGACTTAATACTTTCCAGCAGTAACGCCTTCTAGTAACCCCTTACTACTCCTTGGAAGCTCTTGGGCTTTAACTGTGGTAGTGAATGCATAGGTGCATGAACTGAGTTTTTATAGTTCTTGCTGAAGAAGCCACATTGACTTTTCTAGTGTAGGTGATCACTTGAAATACAAAAAAAACTGGAAAAAATTATCTGTGAGAAGCCTCTGTAAGACAAGGTAAAACTTCTTCAGGAAGAATCTGGGAGCCAAAGAAATCCAGTTAGAGACGCACTAGTAGCCTACACTAAAAACTGAGTAGCACCCAGCTCTATACAGTAGTTAAACTTGACATTAAGTTAAAATTATTGATAAATTTTAACAAATAATCTCCTTTAAATTGTTTGTCTTTCTAAATCAGGAATTGAATCATATTTCCATTATTGCTTACTGTTGCTAATTATATCAGATTCCTTTTTGAATGCACCAATTTCAGTTGCAGCTTTTCTAAGGGTGTGGATAAAAGTGCTCTTTATAGCTTTTGTAAGACTTCATTTGATACTTACATTTTTAATGGCCTCTTTAGGCGAAATAGTTTATAATACATTTCTGATAGTTTGTGAGCAGGAGGACTTTTTTTTTTTTTTACAAATTACATCTGCTTCTAAAAGATTAGAGTTATTTTATTTTCATTTTTAAGTTTTAGTAGTTAGGACAAGGATGAGGGACCTGGACCCTGTATGTCAGAATAAGTGGAATTCACCACAGATCTGCAGAATCACAGAATGGGTCAGTTTGGAAGGGACCACAGTGGATCATCAGGTCCACCCTCCCTGGTGAAGCAAGGCTATCCCAGAGCACATGGCATTGTCCGGATTGTGTCCAGAAAGTTCTTGAGTATTTCCAGTGAGAGAGACTTTGTAGCCTCTCTGGGCAACCTGTTCAGTGCTCAGTCACTGTACAAGTAAAAAAGTTCTTCCTCATATTCAGGTGGAACTTCCTGTGCATCAGTTTGTGGCCATTGCTTCTTGTCCTATTACTTGGCACCCCTGAGGAGAGCCTGGCTAGTGGAGATGTCTGGCTGTGTCTTGCAGGTCACTTTAGATTGTCAGCAGAGGTAAAGCAGGCATTCCCGGGCTGCAGAGTCTCATCTCTAGGTATTTGCATTAGGATGAGCAGATTGTGCTATGCCTGTTTGTCTGAACTGTCTGGAAGGGGGCCTAAGCTGATGGTTCAGCTGTCAGCATAATTACATATTTTATATATAATATGTATTCAAAGACATCTCATGTGGGGGTACAAAGAAGGAGCCCGCCAGTTTTCAATACTGACAGGACCAGAGTCCTTTGGACTTCTTGTTGTAGAAGCTTAGGCCACATTTACTGAAAAAAGTAGTACCTTGTTAATAATTATTCTTGCACTCCTAGTTTGTCATACAATGTTTTTGTCAATGCATTTGCCCTGTTACAGTTTTTTCTACAATGGCTGTAAAAGTATACAGAATCTTTCAGCAATCTAAAAAAGACTAATAACACATTTAAACACATTAAACACTAATAAAAACAATTTAAACACTTGTTATTGTCTCCATTTCCTATCAATGACTTGTCTTATTTTGCTTTACTTGAGTGGGTCAGAAGCTTTCTACTTGTGAATTTAGTTGAGTTCCTTCATTTGTCCATTTCAACAGCAATATTTTTATCCTACCTTTCTAATTCAATTTAAAAGGCTGAGCCTAGAAACCTTGTACAATGTAAAATGTATTTGAATCCCTGAAAGCTCTTCCAGAACTTTATAAACTCAGAAATCTGTGTCTTGACATAACATATGCTCTTGAATCTGCAGAGGGAAATTGTCACTAGAAAGTGTCTTTGAGTTTTAAGGATTTTATTGTCAGGGATTTTATTGCCAGACAAGTTGCTGTGTAATTAACTGATAACTTGAAATCACAAGTTCTTGTCAAAAAGTGGAATACTAAATCATTCTGAATTGAGTTCTGTTTGTTTGAAAACAAAGTTAATTTATCCTATGCTTCTTAATACTTAAACTTCTTTTGTGGTTCTCTTTCTTTAGAAAATGGATTTTAAAAATTCTGAGTATTTGGCTTATCTTCATTAATTTGCATTTAAATTATGGCTTTGGTCTTTTGCACAGCTAGAATATAAAGAAATGCTGATAAAGACATAATTAGCTAGCACTTTCCTTTAAGGGTTTATAACTGCTTACTGTTAAGATATGTGAGGGAAAAGGAAAAGAAATTGATAGTGTTATGCTGATTCTCCGATACACTTTTCTTCCATAATGCATCCATTGCATACCTTGCAGTTCAAACCAGGAATCTCTTCTACTGGCATGCAAGAGTTTTATGGGATAGTTAACCTTTGTTCTCTCTAGTCTATAAAACAGGGAACAGAGGTCTGTGAGATTGTGAATATGGACATACAGAATGCATAGAGAATGTATTGTTTAAGCAAGATAGCATTTAGCAGATTGCTGGGTTTCCCCTTCCTCTAAATCCTTTGCTTTTCCATTTTGTTAGCTCTTAGATTAGAACTCAAGCTAGGTGATCACCCCCTCAAGTGCATTTTATAAGCAAAGGAGGGGGAAATGATTGTTGTATTCACTTATATGCACTTGTGGAGTCACCTCAGCAATGTAAATAGGTTTGACACGTACAGTAAAAGTATATCTGTATATGGATTAATGAAATGGCAAAGTGTGTAGCTCTGAATAGTTAAATAGTGTACATTCTATAAACTATGTTATTAATGTACACTACAGGAGCTCTGCTATGAAGCAAGTGGTTATACAAGAGATGTAAGGGAAAAAATGAGGAGACAAACAAAGTAGAAGCGTAAGAAAAGAAGATAATCACACACTGTCCTCTGTCTCTGTAAACTGGGAGATCATGAGTTTCTCATGTTGTTGATAGTCTTTCAATTCAGGAAACTGAGAAATTGCTACCTCAGAATATCTTCTGATTCTCCCTGTCCCAGAGATTCTAACTTCAGTTATAATTTTTGCTCATAGAAAATCATAGGCTTCGTTGAAAAACTTTGAATGTCTAGTCAAAGCAGAATACAGAAAAAATAATAAATGTTATTTTATCTGCTCAAAACACACCTCATTCAAACACTGTAGCTGTACTTTTTGGATTTAGACGCTTTCAGAACTGTTAAAGATTTTTTTTGTGTTATTATCTTGTGTAATGCAGGTGTTAGTCACCCATTTTAGAGTTGAAAGTTGTGGGTTTACACATGGCTTCAAGCTGAGTTCTGCATAGAATTTATCTCTTACTTACAGTGATTATCCCACATAGGAAGTGAGGCAACTTCTGCACACCTTTCTCCAGATCAAATGAAAATTGATGGCAGACTCAAAATTTATGATTCACTGTTGGATTTAATAGTCACCAGTTAGTCTTTAAAGCAGCTTTGGCTGTTGCAGCAGTTCACTTCAAGGTTTTTCTGCCTGCTAGCATTTTTTTTGCTTTGTTTTTATTAATTAGTTCCTATCTGAACTAGGACAGACATTAACAGTGTTACTCTGCTTTCCTTTTTTTTTTGAAGTCCTGAAGAATTTGTGAAAACAGAATTTTAATTTTTTTTCTATTTTAAGGTTGTGCATATTTAAATGCGACATGTCGAGGAAGTAGGATTTATCACCTTTTAAGAGAAGAGTAGAAGATTATTATAACTCCTCTGACCTAAACATTCAGTTTTCCCAAGCTCACTGGATCTTTTCCTGGCTGGTGGTTTTGAGTACTTTCTGTGCTAACGGTTAAAAGTTTTCTGCTTTTTAGCCTTCTTAGAAAAGATGTGTATAAAGCGTAATGTTGTATATAATAATACACAAATTTTGACTAATATTCTTTAACTGTTCCATGCCTTTTTTTAGTGATTATCTTTTTAAATACATGTGGTCTTTTAGACAGAAATTGCTGTAGTGCATTGCCTCTGGACTGAATTCATGCTAGAAACCCTTGGCTGTATTAGGTGTCTGTGCATGGTAGCCCATTTGATATTGTAGCAGGAGATCATGCCTGTACTCTTCCCACAGATGACTAAAGTGATATTTTATAGTTGGATATATTGCCTGCCATCTTTAGACTGCACTCTAGTTCTTGGAGCCATGTATAAACATCTCTTCCCCTGAATATTCTGCTGCTGTCACAAAGTTAGTGGTTTCCTGGTGGAACATATGTTGCCCATATGGGCTGCTCTACATGCTGCTTCCCCTCCAGTCATTCCTATCAACTGTGTTGTGGATCTGACAGTTTGAAGTTCCAACACTGGATGACCTAAATATGGCTGAAAAGTAGCCGCTGCGTTTTTAGCCACTATAATTGTTTTGGTTCAACTGTTGAAAGTGTTTAAAAGAAGTTGTATTTAGAAGTAAGAGTATCATACTCGGCTTTGTGCAAAACTTTGAGAGCTTTGAGTCAGTGGTGTTTGTTTTCCCAGAGCAGGGGGATTTGTTTTGTGCTCTTGGCAGCCGACAGGAGGGCTGGAAGAGCTCCGGTGTGCCAGGTGCCTGCGAGGGGCAAAGGATGGTCTCACACCAGCGCTGCCCTCCCACACTCAGTGTGCGCACGAGCCCTGCGCTGCACGGCCAGGTGCACAGGCTCTGCAGCGTGTGAGCAAAGGAACAGCCAGGCTGGCACCTGCCCCAGAGCTCCGTGGCTGGCAGGGAGTCTGCCACCAGTGCTGGCTGGAGGAAGGGAGAGCCAGGGCACGGGCTGAAATGGGAGCTGAGCTGCATGCTGAATCCACCCCGAGCTCCAAAAGGACAGGAAACGAGGAAAATGAACTGATGGCAAGAATGATACATGTTGGAAACCGTCACTTGGCATTGATGCAAAGACAGTGATAGCAGTGGGGAATAACAAAGAGGTTTCTTCAGTAATAACAAAGCATAAATTAAATTGATAACTGCATAAGCAGTTTTTATTACAAGACTCTGAGATAATTCACCAACATAATAAAATCAATGACATGATGGAGTTGTGTAGCCAAATATTTCTTGGGCAAAACAAACTAGTTTGGGCAAAACACAGCACCGAAGGGCCATCTGCTAACATGAGACACTATAGTAAAACCTTTCATATTGCCATTAACACATGTGTGTGCATGTAAAATGGGGTCCTGCAAATCTTTAAAAAGGAAATAAAAGAGTAATACTATTTGTATCTAGTGTAGAAGCTATTAAAATACAATAATTAAAAAATATTTTGCAATTCACCTTGTTGATATTTGTGATCGTGGGGGATATTTTTGAGTAAGAGAATTAAATTATTTTTTCAAAAGGTAGAAATCATCAGTGTAAAGGATTCTTGAGAAAAGACTTAGCACTAGGCTCTATTCTTATCGTAATGTTTAGTAATGTGCTAACTTGTATTCTGTGTTACCAATATAAGGGAAAAAAGCCCATTTCTGAGAACCCACTCTGCGTATCTTTGTGAGAAAAACTTGTAAATGAAAAAGTATGACACTGATCAGAGAAATCATAATTTTTATGTACTGGGTCACTGTGACTAAACTGGTGCAAATTGTGTAAGGTTTTTCCCAACTCCCTCTGAAGTGGCAAGACGATTATGCACTGTGTGTATTACCTCTGCTTTATTGTCTTGCTTTTATCAGTTTCACTGTTTTTCTCATACTGATATGAATTTATGATTAATCTCAAATCCAGTTAGTTATCGTACAAGCCTTTTAGTCTGGCTGTGGTTGCACTGTAACTTGCCAGCCTTTGTACATTTTATAAAGAAATAAATGAGAGATTTTTGACACTTGCTTGGTGGAGTCTGAATTTTCACCAGTTCCTAACTGTGGTCTGTTCCTGCTGCATCCTGGAGCTGATGATCATTTATTCAGTTCACTCTATCGCAGTGAAGGAAGAGTGTATCACTTTCTGTCCTCTGTATGTTGCTTATACATCTTGCCTGGAAAATGATGCAGCTTCTCATCTGTATATTGCCTTCTAGAGAAAGGATGCTTTTGGAAAGAAGCTCTGTCCAGTACAACAGATCTATTAAAACTGAATTCTCCATCTCAGGAAATGGCTCTTCAGTGACTAAGAAGTCTGAATTTTCCCAGGAGCTGTGGTGTTTTGCTCAGCATCCTAAATTGCTAGAGAAAGTCTCTTTTCACTGAGCACTTTTTAGGATCTTTCATAGTGATACTATACTGCTGTAGGAATAAAATGAGGGGTAGAAGCTGGAATAGAGACTAGACCTTTTAAGCACTGTGTTAATAAGATGGGAGATGATGGCAAATATTAAATTTTGGATTTAGTGAAACTTCACTGTGCAGAGTGAATAAAACTGGGAATTACTTCTGCTGATGACAACACCAAGGCTTAAAGATTAGGAAGCTATTGGTTTTTGTCCCTTCACTATGTTTCAAAGCTTTTCCTGTCTAGGCAGATTGAAACAGCAGATGCCCCAGCTCTGTCAATGAAGAAAAATAATTAATTGAATCCTGGTCTGTGTCCCCATGTGGAACAGGGAGAAGTGATCCACATTTATATCATTCATGTTTGTTACTTGTAGGATGCACTATGTGTTCTGTAGCTACATCTTCTGATTTTTAGCTCTCAGATTTGTCTTCTTTCAAAGCACAGCTGATTGTTTCACCTCTTTCACCCACATGTACATCTTGTATTGTTTCTGTACCTTTCTTCCTGCTTTCTCCTTTACCATATATCTGCCCTAAATGCTTCTGTGAAATCTTAGAAGGAAGATATAAACTGAGATTTTTCAAAACAGCCTGGGGAAAATATTAGGGAATTTACAATTAGATTACAATTGCTGGCATATGTTGGATTTTGGGGGCTTTTGGGAAGTTTGTATTGACTCAATAGCTTAACTCCCATATCTAACAGTTTCATTTGTTTTAACTGTAAGATTAAACTTTTTTTTTCATTTTTTTGCTAATTTTTTTTCCTTTTGGGGAGGCAAGGGTAGAAGAAATTGTGTAGGAAGAACTGTTTCCTCAAGCATTTCCCAATCTTAATTAATAAAATACAATCAGCTGATTTGTCACAATTTTTCAGTGTCTAAGAAAGAAGGGGATGGTGAAGGGAAAAAATTTATATTAGTTTGTAAAACAGACAATTCTGTGTTTGTTTACCATGCTGTACCGTAAATGCGATGAAAGCACCCAGCTGCCAAATACTGTTGTTCCAGTGCATTTGACAAATTAGGACAGCAGAAAGACAGTGTCTTGAAACTTATCTGCGATGGTAAACACTGGCTCAGTTTGATTATCTCAGGAGATCTTTAAATATCACAGAACAGGTAGAGTTGGAAGGAGCACTGGAGACAGCCTAGTCCAGTTTCCCTGCACAAGCAGGGTTCCCTACAGCACATCACTCAGAATTGTGCCCAGACGGCTTTTGAGTATCTCCAGAGAGGGAGAATCCACAACCTCTCTGGGAAATGCAGTCTAAGATTATTCACAAGACAGACAAAGCTTCATTTCTATTGATAACTTTGAAGTATTTTTTTTCTTTAAACTTTTCTTATGCCAATTTATCGACATGGTACTTAAAAATGAAGGATTTCTAAATTATCCTTGATAACCATATCCCTGTTAGTGCTCTAGAAAGCGTGATTTATATGAAATTAGCTCTGTTGTGATTCTGGGTTTACACTAAGTGACTTACAGGCATTCCTGCCAACGTTAAGTTCTCTAAGATTATACTGGAATAACGGGGTGGTTGCACGATTAGATTCAACTGATATTTCAAATTTAAAGTTCAGGACTGCAAACATGACTGATTACATGTGTGATTGCAGATTAGGTAATTAGTTTGTTAAAGTCTGTTTGGAATTAATGCTTCATATGGGTTTAGAAAAAACAATTTCACTACTTTAAAAATAAAGGCATTTTTTTCTAGTTGTTAATAACATCTGCTGCTCTTTTAAATCTGAACTCTAAACTAAGTTTCTAAGATTTAGAATTTGTCACTTGAGTTGATTTCTTGTTCCCTATGGACTGCTAGGATGTAGGGAGTTTGTTAACTTGTTCTGCTTTTTTCAACACTAATATGTACCCTTTAGAGTCACTGTGCTTGACCAAATTTATTAACCATTATCCTTTCCTTTCATTAATTGGAATACTAATTATCCTATTTCCCCCCTGAATTTCCTGCCAAGAAATCTGTGAAGCAGTCTTGCATAATAGATTTAATTGAAGTGTTTTGGTTATTAAGACAGATCTGAACATACGTGGTTCAGCTTCTTGGTTCATTTCTTTTCCATGACTGCTTATTTTTTTAAAACTTTCTCTTGAGATTCAGCTTATCTGTGTAAATGAGATCGCCCTATAGCAGCAAAGAGTGAAGCTTGGGTTTCCATCAGTTATTCAACTGCCTGGTTTTACAGCAAGAAGTGGTATACAATGAGCATTCTTAACGTCATCCTCACTGAGGTATTAGGATTTTGGGACTGTCAACTCCCTGTCTCAACAAGTGCTCTGTCTGTAGAACTAGAGTTGTGTCTATTGACTGCATTTTCCCTGACTTAATTAAACTGTCTGCTACTTTCATACAAATTCATTGAGCTTTTAATCAAACAGCTTTAATTGTCTGGTATCTCAGGATGGAAACTTTTCTAGAGAGTTACCTGACACGCAGGGAGGACAAATGTGCATGCATCTGTGTATATCCTGTTTATAAAGAGGAATGTCATGTGAAAAAAATACTTTGTCATCATTTTTGTGACATCAGACAGTCTGACACTAATGTGTATAGATACACTGGAGGCAAGTTAAGGTGGTGACTTTAATTCTGGTTTCTTTTGAGTTCTTGGTTTTTGCAAGAATGAGTGATTTAAACACGACTTGAGTATACAGTTCATTATCTTTTAACTAATAAATGCATAGTCCATTGGTCACTCAGTTTTAAACCTCAGAACAAGAATTCCTGTTCTTGAGAACATTTTATGAACTTCCTGTAAATGTCTGTTACTACAGAAGGAGAGATTGGCTAGCAGTGGTATTAAAATATTGACTGTACTTGTCAGTACAGTGAAACCTCTGTACAGTGAAAGCTTTTGATATAGACACTTTTTTAATTTAAAGATGGGAAACAAGGAGACTTTCAGATAGGCAGACAGATAGATAGATCTGTGAATCTAAACAAAGACAAAATAAGCCTAGAGTGTTGATTTAACGCCAAGGATTTACTGCAAATGAGGTCAAGATTAAGATTAAGAGCTTCTATGGGATACTGGATTCATCTTATGTAAAAGGACCGAATTTTAGGCAGTGAAAATAATAGATCATTATCAGCTTCTTCTTTACTTATTTGTAGGAGTAGCAAATATTTACTGAAATGAGACAAAGCTCTGTTGGATATGTTATTTCATAGAAAGAGCTAAATCCTGGAATCCTGACAGCTTAGAATCTAGCTAGTGGGCTTCAGGTTTTTCATCCGAAGTGAAAGTGTTTAAAATAGGTGTAATTCAGATTTATTGGAGAGAGTTTTGGCCAAAAATCATTGAAATACTCAGTCACTTGATCTAGTGCAATGTGTTCTTTATTTTCTTTCCTTTACAGTGAAAAATATCAGATGCTGAGAAGAAAAACAGGAAAGGGGGAGAGAGCAACACAAAAACTCTTAACAAAACCAATACACCAAACTAAAACCCTGTGTGTGCACTTCCAGATAATCATGCCTCTTTGTCTAGCTTCTCTTTTCAAGCCAAAGTTAAGCAGTCCCCTGAACGCTGAGATTTATTTTCCTCATTGGTATTCAAATTGTTGCTTTTGGGGTTGGTGGTGTTGTGGAAGTGGTAGTAACTGATAAATAGCATTCAACTATAGGTGGCTGTAGTACCTTGCTGGTGCTTTAGTTTTTTGCCTTTCCTCCTTTCTGCAAATTTGTTTTGTATTGGGTGTTTTGTGCTCACATGCATTGCTGAGTTGGGAGGGTGTCCTAGGTTACAATGTAACATATTCCAAAAGGTCTGTATTCTATCTCCATCTTCATGAACTATTAAAATTGGGAGGGGCAGTGTTTTCCTTACCTCCTCTCCCAGACCATCTCCTGTTAATGGGCCATTAACACCTT
>VXBU01004136.1:358848-375460 GCA_013400315.1 Bombycilla garrulus
ACTCTGCCCTTCTACAAGATCTCTGCCTCAGCAGACCCATCTGTCACTCCAGGAGCACTACTGGAGCCACCATTCCAACTGGACTGCTGCCAACACCCTGACTGACAGGGTGTCAGGTTGTATTCTAACTGTCAGGGTTTGTTTCTTTGTTTAAAACTGCGTTTTCTAATTTTCGTATTAAGTTGTAGTTTGTTGGGTTTTTTGTTGTTTGTTTGTTTTAATTCATTTTGTTTATACATATTAAAGAACTGTTATTCCTATCCTCATGGTTTTTGCCTGAGAGCCCCTTTGAATAATTTGGGGGGAGGGGGTTTACATTTTCTATTCCAAGAGAAGCTCCTGCCTTCCTTGGCAGGCACCTGTCTTTCAAAACAAAGACAGAGGGCCTTTCTGAGGCAAGTACTGCTGCCTCTGATGTTTTTTTTTTCTCGGGCAAGGCAGCAGAAGCCCATGCTGTCAGCTGGTCATCTTCTAGACACACTGCTCTCCTGCTGATGAGGCATAAGTAGCTGAAACAGTGTTTTAAAACACAAAAATATGCCATTTAGTATGAGGTCTATGTCTGCTCTCCATATCACTGCAGTCTTCTGATTACTCACCTATCTTCATTGTTCTGTTAAAATTAGTATCATTTGTGCTGGCACAGACCTGGCTGGCCTTGTGTGAGGAAACTCTTTCTCCTCTTACACGGATAAATTCTGCCAGTCTTGAAATACTTAGGATATACTCTTCTGTTACTTGTGGATGCTGGAAAGCCTTGTTCACAATGGATAGATGGATGTTTGACCTTTGAAGTCAGGGAGAAACTCAATAGGAGTGCAGTGGAACAGAATAAAGATAAATGTCATGAGGCAGAAGTTTGATAGGGACTGGAAGGAGTGGGAAGGAGCGTTTTAGGGTGGAAAGTAATTTCAAGGGAGCTAGAAGATTCTCATCAGTACTCTTTTAATATCCTTTTCAGCGCAGCTGAAAGATCCAATTGCTTCCTAAGAGACTTGCCTTGCTTTCCTGTTGTATTCAGCCTCTGAATTAAAACTTGTTGGGAACGATGAAGAGTTAAAAGTTTTATAGAGAGGAATGCTTAGGAGAAGGTTTTATAGAAATGAAAGCAAGTTTTGATATATAAAAGAGATCTTTGCACAGGTAGCTGCTGAAGCAGGAGAGAGAGCAAAGGTTAAGTTGAGTTGGAAAGTTTAGAACAATGGTTTAGTCAAGTTAGAAGGCAGAAAGTCCAAAAGGTTGAGTGGTCTGCAAATAAGGCATTGTTTCTACCAAGAAAAAAGAGCATAGGCAGACAGAAAGATGTTATTTACAAAGACAGAAGACTCCACTGCAAAACAAGTTTTCAAAGTTTAACATGTAACTACTGACTCAGGTGATTGGTTAGTTACTAACATCATATGGTAATTTTAGCAGTTTTGATAGGTTATATATAAATGTAAAAGGTTTCGTGTATGATGTTAATTGGTTGTTATGTAATAAGATGCAAAGCAAAGAAAGATATATAATGCTTTGTAATATGTATAGAATTGGACTTCAGGACACACAACTTGCCTTTGGCCAGCAGCCATAGGCATTACCCATGACCCCTGATGCAATAAACAGTGTTATATGAAGAGCCGTCTGGAGTCCCCATCTCTCCCTCCAGCTCTTACAAAAACTCACTTGGATGATACCATTCAAGAACTCATAGTCCTCCTTCCTACACTTTCTTGCAGAATACGTGGAGAAGGCAATAAGGAGTTGCATATTGATGAACCAGGAAAAAAAGTCAGTATACAGAGTCTTGGCAGACATTTCTTACCATAGTTGACATACACTAACTGTGCAGCAGATGTATGACTAAAAGTAATTTGTGGTTGAGAACATACTCTGTTTCTCTGGTCAGGATGATAAATTTCAGTTGTGTATACACAGTATCAACTAAACCATGCTCTGTTGTCAATGAAAGAGTCCACATGAAGATCTTTAAGGAAACTGCTTCTAAAAAATACTGGAAGAAAATATATCTACCTGTTTATCTGGCCCACAGAAGCAGAATATGAAACTTAAGTTCTTCAAATAACACTTAATGCCAATATATCTAGTGACAGAGAAGTATTCTGTAAGGTTTTGTCTTTAGACCCATCTTAATCATTAGGGAGTTTTTCCTTCAGTTCCTTTGCAGTTTGCATGTAATTAATTCTGAATTTAAAAAAAAGAAATTAATAAAATTATTAAAATAAATAATAATATTCTAGAGTCACTGAAACCTTGCAACTCCATATTTATGAATCCAGGTAACTCACACTTCAGAATAACTGGGTTAAGCAGCAGCTCTTCTGAAACAGCATCTCCCCACCTTGTCCCCCAAGCAGAACAGCTCCTGCAAGAGATAATAAGTCCTCCACAGCTACCTTCCCATACATATAATAAAGACTATAATTTGTAAGTCAGAACATTATTTCTAAAATAGTCACAAAGTATTGCTGGTTCTTCCATTTTGGAAAAAAAACCCCAAAAAACAACCTTACCAGTGCTATAAAGTTGAACTGGATTATTAAGTCTTAGAAACACATTTAAGTCATCTATAGAGCCATTGTCCTGTTGCAGATCAGGCATTAACTGTTGTTTTCAGACATGCTTTGACATTTGCTCCATGGTGAATTTGGTCTGACACTAGCAGATATAGGAGATTTATCACATTTTTTGGATTTTTTTCTCCTCTGGGTGATTCTAGAGGAATAACTAGCTGTGTTTAAATACCTTGTGTATACTTTTTGCTTTTAGTTTTAAGTTTGAATTTCAGCATAATCAACTCTGAATTTCAGCTCTTTTTAAGGCACAGTTCTGGAGGCTGACTGCAGTCTGTAAGCTAAAAACTTTGTTCTGGGACATATAATTTTAATGTGACTGTTTCTGGTTTCAAGCATCCTATTAAACTACTTCGCATAGAGAAGCACAGAATCAGAATTAATTTTCTGGTACAGACAGGAAAGATGAGATTGCAGAATCAATGTATGTACTTTCAAGGACCTTAGCACAGGATCTTCTGTCTGTGATGCCTTGAACGTGACTTCCACATTTGCTGCTATTAGCAGCATGGTCTGGAGATGAGGGAACCCTTAAAGAATGCAGAGATGTTTGCAAGGTAAGCTACCCAGAGAAATGTGAATGTGTGCAGTATCTCTCTGAGACAACAGAGTACTTAAGGGTGCTGGTATTTCTTTTTTTTTTTTTTNAAATGTTCCTGTTTTTATCAATCATATGTACAGAAGACACATCTAGCTGTTGCCTTATGTGTCTTCCTCTTTTCTGACAGATATCTTCCAGTGTTAATTTTTTTTATGGGTGACTTTGCTA
This sequence comes from Bombycilla garrulus, assembly GCA_013400315.1. NCBI lineage: Eukaryota > Metazoa > Chordata > Aves > Passeriformes > Bombycillidae > Bombycilla > Bombycilla garrulus. The sequence goes on from VXBU01004136.1 coordinate 362,191, forward strand.
TTGATACGTAGAGAAATCATAAAAATGGTCTCAAAAGCTGTTTCCTGGCAGCTTTTGAAGAGGTCAGTGGAATAGAAGAAATGGAGATTCTTCTGAGAGATGGACAGCAAAAGGCTAAGAGGCAAAATTTGTGAATTGCAATGAAGGGAACTCCAGCTGGATATCAGGAAATTCAGTTCTGCTGGTGAGTGTGGTTAAGCAATGGAAGAAGTTGCTCAGAGATTTTGCAGAATCTATATTACTGCAGTTGTGCAGACCTGGACTAGCCAAGGCCCTGAGCACTGTAATAGTTGCAATACAGCAACTTGGATTGCTGACTTTGCTTTGAATAAGAGTTTGGACTGTATGTTCCCCATGTATCTCATCTATCCTAAATTTTCCTTTGATTTTTGTGCATGAGAAGTGCACAAATGATGCGTACTTGCATAGCATGCTAGATTCTTCCAAGAAATTTTGGATTGATTTATTTGGCTATATGTGTACCAGCTGTATGGTGTATTCAGGCATGGACAGGAAAACAGACATGTCTCAAAAGCATGGAACACACTGAGCTTTGGTGGCATTGCCCAAAAATAAGGAACTGTTAGGAAAAATCCCCGAAAGGACTCTGCTTAAGGAGGATTGGAGAAGCTTACTTTGGGACATGATTTAGAACTGTGAGCTGACTGTAGCAAGGTCACACGCCAGTGTGCTGGAACATGCAGGCTCTTGGCACAGCTGGAGTTATAAATGTGCTGCTAGTACTTTAAATGATGTTGGAAATAATCTTGTACTGTGAGAGTTACTCATAGTGGCAGAGTTGACTTTTGGTAGTGTCAGAATATCCTCCCTAGTTAATCCCTGCCTGTTTCCTTGTGTATTAATCCATTAAACGCACTGAGTGCAATTTCAACTAATTACCATATATTTTCATTGAAATATACCCTATTTCCTTTGTGCGAAGTAATTGTAACCATATGGGAAGCTACATGGGTTTTGGGCATTCTTTTAGAAAATATTCTGAAAGAGCAAAGAGCAAAATCTATGCCTCTGGAAGAGCTGAAATAGATCATGAGTTGGTTCGTTTGTGATCTTTAATAAGCCCTTGAAGGCTTAAATTTTTGCTTAATAGCTTAGCATTTCAGAGGCAAAAATAGTGTTTAGTTTAATCTGCAGTTTTAAGTGTTGATAGTCAACTATGCAATTTCAGTATGTCTATGCTTGCTTGTTTTCATCATCTCTGCTCTTTTAACTAGAGAGAAAGCAATTAACATTGTTATTTCATTCTTCCCCCTCTTACTCCCCTTTGACAAGGGGAAATGTACTCCTTGTGAGGGTGGCAAAATAGGAAGATTTGGGCAATAAAATCCCCTTTTCACTCTATTGTGTGCATATTGCAAAATTTATGATCAAATGTTTGGACTTTAGGAATAAAGAGGGATGATGGCTGTATAATATGTACTTCCTTACTTATCTTCCTATATTACTTGGACACCTGATTTTTATATTTTAGAATAGTAGCAACTTGAGGGAGTGAAAGAACTCTTGGAACCTTAACTTGTGAAATGTTAATCAAACACGTTATACTGCAAATACTTGTCAGTGTAGAAGAAAACGTAAATTAAGAAGAGTTCACTGTTATTTCTACACTTTCTAAGTTTGGGAATTGATTTAAGATGACAAAATGGAAGTGTTTCTGGTAGATTTTTACTGCATGCTCAGTAATAAAAAATAGGAAACCTCTCACTTATCTGCAGCCCGTCTTACTCTGAGGTCCACTCTCTGACTGCTGTTGTACTCAGGGTTTTTCCTAAAGCTCTTTGCTCCCTCTTTTCTTCTTTATTGCACACCTTTATTAAAATCTGGCACAGGACATTGCCTGTTGGTGCTTGTGTCACACTGAGCTTTGCCTTGAATTGCAGCTGGCCATTTTCAATCCCTGGTGAATCTGATACTTCATACCTGGGCTGTTCACTCGTGGCTACCCCAATTTTGTTTGTGTGTCTCTTTTCCCATCTATTTCTTAACATTATAACATAAATTGTCCTAGTCTAAGTAGAAATTAAGCACAATATCTGATAAAAAAGTGCTATTACTTTGTGTTAGGATGTCGGCAATGCAGGGATTTCATGAAGTGTAAAAACAGTTTGACAGACGTCTCTCATTGATATTCTGAGACCAAGTTTTAAAACCAATTGTTCCTTCAAAGTTGTTTACTGTGTACATAAAATCTAAACAGTTTAGTATCCAAGCAGTTACCAAACTCTATTTACTATATTCTTTTTCTAGACTCTGTTCCCTTGAATTCTGTTTACTAAATAAATGTTTGTTGAATCCTAATAATGCTTCTTACTAGTAGATTCCCTGTAACTGTGTGGTATGTTTCCATGTTTTTTTTCTTTAGCTAGCTCCTAATCAGAATTGTAAAACTTTTTTTTAATCTTGATCTGAATAGTTTTTACACTGCACTGAGTTCAACGAATGCATGTATCCCAAAATACTATGTCAGTCTAGTTCCCTTTCAAACCTTAATGAACAGTCTGTGACAAGCTAATTAGGGATATTTATAGCAATTCCAGACTTAGTATTGTACTTATCTGAATAAGTTATTAGAAGCTGTGTTGTCCTCTGAACATAGAAATTACCTTGTTTGGGTTAAAATTTGGAGTGGTAAAAATGGAATTTATCTGTTGCTGTGTCCTGCAATTCCAGAAAATTTTAATAGTGATTTAATCTCTAGCAAACATTTGAAGAGAGGAAGGGAACATGATCACTTGCTGCCTGGTTTCCTAGGTTAAGCTGGGGGTCAGCAAAATATTGTTACTATACCATGACTACCACTTTTGGGTTACTTTATGAAGTCAAAGGACCACTGTTTCTTCTGTTGGAATGCTAGTGACAAACTACTGAACTTGGTGCAAACTTGGCTCCCTCTCTTAGGTCTTAGGCCATCTGTCCCTGCTCCAGCCAGGCTGCATCTGATGCTCCTGTCTTTTCCTACTGATCTCTTGTGTTTTGTCAAACCTGATTCCACAATGTGCCCTGGAAATTATTGCAGTCTAAATCAGTAGTATAAAACTGTCAAGTTTTCTGCCACTCTTCTCTTTCCAGCTGCATTCCCACTTTTATTTCTTAGCAAGGAAGCATGGACTCTTGACATAAGAAAGGAATAGTGAGGTTTCACTGGCATGGGCTGTTTTGGCAAAAACCTGTGAACCTTACCGTGAGTATAAAAATGAATGTCTTTATAAAAAATTGATCATAGGTTAATCTTTAGATTCACGTTTCTGTAATGGAAGAACTTTTGTTTGAAGTAACTTCTTGCCTAATGTGATTATTTGGATTGATTTATTGGAGAATGTCTTGAAGCCTTTGTTCTCCATTATTTGACATATGGAGGTTGTACAAATAGAGGAGAGAAACAATACATATGCTGTGTGCTGTGCAGAGTAAGAATGAAGATCTTAGAGATAAAATTACCATTAAATTTTCTTTGTTATTTTGCAAATAAAAAAAACCTGCAAGACTTTCCTGTAGAATGACTTTTAGTAACAACCTTTATTTACTGTTGAGTTGATTATGCAGGTATAGAGTAAACAAATCTGTATTATTATATTATACAAGCTCATTGTTTGTTATGATTCATTTGGTTTATTCAATGAAGAGGGAGTAAGTTATCAATACATCAGGCATGGTACAGAGTCACGTTTCAACTGGCAGACACTCAGCTTTTGTTTTCAGTATTCTGTCCTGATTAGTATTCAGAGCATGGAGGAGAATGTGATGCAAGGGAATTGGTTTGGTGTTTTACTGACTGACTCAGCCATTTAACTCTGCTCCCTCAAGGCATCAAAGACTACAATATAAGAAATACATTTTGCCAATAACTTCCTATGGAAATAAATGCAGCTTAATAACTTTTTTAATTAGTACTAACATTATAGCAGAGTGGAAAACTTCTTAATTAACCTTGTCTCCTTTTTTATTTTTTTTATTCCTGTAAGACTGTATTACTGATACTGAAACCTTATGTTAATCTAAGTTCTGATTTATAATTGGAGATGATTTTTTTTCTTTTAATTGAAATTTCAATTGGAAGGTGGTTTCTTCCAGTATTAGTTCTTGTGGGAAGCAGAATTTTCTTTGATTTTATTCCTCCTTATTTTTAAGTAGGATAAGTGATGAGGTAAAGGCCAGACTTCTCCCGACTTTTATGCTCTATTTTCACAGAATTGAATTTTTCTCAGCACTGTATTGTGCATTGCAATGTGTCTGATGGTTCCTGATGCTTGCATTGAAGGGCTGATGAGAAATGAGGTACTGGGATACAACTCTAAAGGACATAAAGTCTTTAGTTAAACATTGTATTGAACATTTAATAAAAAAAAATCTAAGAACCTAAATCTAATATTAAGAACCTAAACCCCAAAATTTCTCCAATAATTTATTTTAAAAATGCATCTGTGTAAAACTGGTGATTGAATTATAGCTTAACTGTCTACCTTCTTTTCATGGCAAAGGAAGGAGCAGATATTTGCAGTGGTGAATAATTGCATCTTTGGAAGATAGTGGTACTGGGCTTAGGTAGAAATTGAGAAAAAAGCTCAAGCATAAGCAGCATGTGTTGAATGTAGGATTATGCAGGGAGAAGCAAAAATTCTTCCTGAAAGGAGGCCTGTGCTGAAGATGATTTCCATTTCTAGTCCTGATTGAGAATTGCAGTGTCTCTCTATCAGCAGTCAGAGAACGAATGAAAGGCGTTGAATGCGGACAAAACAGTGAATATCTGAGGAAGGGTCCTGGACCCAAGTTGACACCTGGGCACCATGGTGGAAATACCAGAATGACACCAGTCCCTTTTTCCAAGTTAAACCTGAGATGAGGGAAGAAGCAAAGAAGCCTGTAGGTCATCTGCTTAGATAAACCTGTTGAATGTGATCCACTTGTGCATGTGAGCTGCGGTGAATACAAAGATGGAGTCTTTAGGATTCTCTCTGAAGCGTCTGTGAGGAAAGAAGATGCATAAAGAGAAAATTAATGAAACCTGGAAGACTGCAAAATTTTGAAAATGGTATAGCAATGGGGAAGAAAAAGATACAGAAGAAAAAGAAGAAAAAGAAATACTGGAGCATCTTAATGAGAGCTCTTCTAATAGCATCAGGGAATAGCTTATACAATTTATGCAGTGTGGATATGGAGATCTACATGGACATGTCATGAATTATGTTTCCCCTTCTATTTGAGTAATGTAGGCTCAAATGTTGAAGGTACATTTTTATTCATGGGGGTGAAGGTTGGTTGTTTTTAAGGGTGTTATTCTGTCTTTCTGCTGGAGCATACCTGACAGGAGCAGGAGGAGAGGGAACGTGGGAAGCAATGTGCTAGAAGCTGGAGCTGGAGGCAGAAGTAAGGAAAGAGGGGAGAGAATATGTGAAGACCCCAGGCTATTGCTAGGAAATTAATGATTTTGAGGGTGATAAAGAGAAATGAAGGGGGCATCAGGGAGCAGTAGGGGCAGGTTGACCACTAAGGGAACCAAACTGGGGTGCTGATGGGGGCCAGGGTCATGATCATGTCTGAAGACACTGTTCAAGGTCAGCCTCTATGTAGTGGTCCTTTGAGAAGGCCATGGTGATTAGGCAGGTTGAAGACCAAGGCAGGGAAACGTGTCAGTGGGTGATGTTCAGGCTGAGGATCAGGGAGGCAGGAGACAAGATGCTACTGCTTGTCATGTAGCCACCACAGGGGCCAGAGAAAAGCAACTCCCAAGGTAAGAGGCTCAGGACCTGTCTGCTGCTCTTCACCACAGTTCTGCAGTGAAGGGGCTGATCTCTAACTCAGCCGGCACATTATACAGCAGAGAAGACAAACACAGTTAATTTTACTCAGAAATGTTAAAATAATGATATGGTCCATTATTCAGGTTCTCTCTTGTGCAAGCACATGTGCAGCAGACCAAGTCAAAGCTCATCAGTTCTGAAAATTGTTGTGGCCTGAATTGTGCACATTGGGTTGCAGAAAGACTTGGTGAGAACCATGGAGCATTTTCAGAAGGGAAGACAGAAATAACACTAGGAATGAAATTTGTAGGTTATAATTAGTAGGTGGTGTGATAGCAAATACTGTGAATTCATTTCAAATGGTTAAGAAGAGGGAACCACTTAATTAAGTAGAAAAGGAAAATGAATTCAGAATCTTGATTATGAAAGAAAAAAGGCAACAAATGGTTTCTTTTTAAAGTATGAAACTGCTTCCTCCCTCTGAAAAAAACCCACAGGAACAAGGATAAGATGGGAAAAATGTGCTGATGAACAGAAATAAATTCTAGAATGTTTGGATGAAATTAATACATACCGTGCAGTGGAAGTCACTTATCATAACAAATGCAGCAGTAAAAATGGAGGTAAAAGGCATAAAAAAAGGAGAAGGTTCTGAATCACCATCAGAAAAAGCCTGGCAATAAAATCTGTTAGCCACTATTATAAGCTCCTATTTTACCATTATGAGGGTTCTGTTGCTTGAAATCTCTGAAACAGAAGGTTTTTGTGATATTCAGGGTGGGAGGGTGTTTGAGTATTTTTCCTTTTAAGGGAGTTTTAATAAAGTGTCTTCTTGAGGCTCTTAATTGCATAAAGACTTCCTGGCAAAATATAGCTTTGGATAGCATTATTGTACCATTCTCTTGTGTGAAGTCTGACAGATTTATTTCGAGTGTGAAAACTGTACATTTAGGTTTATGTACTGTGTTTTCCTTCTACACTTAAATGTTATAGACTACAGTTCTGAGACAAGCTCGTTTTTCCAGAGAGATCAGTGATTTTGCAAGAATTAATTAATTTACCCATTATTAAATCTTCTGTAGAAAAAACATATCTACAGATGTTTAAGTGCTGCTTTGAACTTTTCACAGACTAAAATAACACCTTGACAAAAGGGGACAATGTAGTCATATATGCTATGTGTGCGTACAAACAAAATGAAATGGATTGTGGAATGTTCCATCTTGTGTTTCAAGTACATGGTTCAATATGACTAAATATGTAATTTGGATAGTATGGATAGTATTTTGGTATGGAAAGGATTGAGTCCAGTGTAGCTAGACATCTGAGAAAACATATTTGATTGTAGTGCTTAAGGACTGTATGTTATCTCTGCATCCCTTCTGGAAAGCTTTGGTTTTTTTCAGCTTGATAATTCGAAGCTAATTTTAGCTTGAGAATTCAAAACTAAGTGGATACTGCTTAAAGCTGCAATCAGATGTCATTAAAAGATCTGTATTGCTCTCCCCAGTAGTTTCAGCCACGTAAATTAAGCCTTGAGAACTTTCTGCAAACTGACCAGAAGGACTGTGGTGATCTAGTCTGACTTCCTAGTTGTATATATGTAAATAAATCCTATTGTTACTTTTTTCAGATCCTTTCTGCTAGAATATTTGGTTCAGGGAGATGTTCCTTTATACTTAAATCTTCGAATGGTGGAGAGTCTCCTACCTATCTTGATGAGCAAGTATAGTGGTGTATGAAGAATTACCATTTGAATGTATTAGATTGACTTTGGGTATTGAATAATCCTGTAGCAGTCATGGCTCTTTGATTTAGGAAGAACAAGATTTGTGGAAAAATAAATGCCTTCTATTAGATTAGTCTCTGACTAGGGGAGGTGGAGAAACGGAAGGGAGTTTTAGGTATGTGAAATATTGAAGTCTGTGACAAAAAAGTTTAGAGTTACTTATGTTAGAGAATAGGTAGTTGTTTGTGGAAGGTGTACATGGTGTTAGCAGGGGACATGATACAACTTTTACTTATTTATTGGCCATTTCTCTGGTAGAATCTTTTAATGCAACACAAAATTAAACTTTCCTGGGTTCATAAGTACTGCAATCCCCTAGGGTAATGAAAACTAGTTTCTGGAGAGAGTTCTGGGAGATGGGGCTGAGAAGTCAGAGAGGGAGGAGCGCTTTCATGAGGAGTGCTCTCTTTGCAGTTAAGGAACTGTTGAATGCAGATTGGTTGCCATGTGCAGTTTAGTTTCATCCCTGTAGTTTTCATGAGATTATCTGCTGCACTGGTTCTAATTCATATTACATGCTCAGAAAATAAATGTATTCAGGGACTTGGATGTGTCTCTCATGGAGGATGCAGATGTTTGTATTTATCGTTCAGATAGCGTCTAGATTTTGTTTGCTATAAATGTATTCCTGAAGCTCCTAGAAAAGTAGGAGATGAGACTGTTTGAAGGCTCATCTCGTGAATCTGGGAAAGGATTTCACAGTAGAAATTACTTCCCACTGCAGTTTTCCAAGGTAGAACAGTATGTCACAAGTAGAAGTTTACAAGATGATACCTGGATAGCTCATTCAAAGCTGAAATCCTCTTTCACAAGCAGAGGTGTCCTTGCCTGACAAAACTGAAAGTCACTTTGGTTAGCACAGTATTTACTTTTTTTTATGTGGTTTCTAATATTATGAGTCTTTGAGCATCCCATTTCTACCATACCATAGTTAAACTGGGCTGTGTATGGAGATGTGTAAAGTATCTATGTCCATATGATGTGATGATGTAACTGTTAATGACCTTACAGGCCAGACTTTACCTCTGTTGATAGATCAGAAAATGAGTCCATCTAGCCAACCAGAGGTTTAGTGGAAGGTTTGCTTCTCACAGTGCAGGGGTTGGAACTGAATGAACTTGAAGGTCTCTTCTAGGCCTGACTTCTGTGAAAGGCCCTGCTAGCTGAGGTTCCCATTGTGGCCACATATCACTGTGTATTCCTACTAGGCATGATTTTCATGGTCACTGCCTGAGTCATCATCAGTTTTCTTGGCTGGAAGTTTTATTTGCATAGCTTTCAGGCATGACTGGTCTCCTTGTAACTCTGGCAGTCTCAAGGAAGTAAGGCTGCAGTGCCCCTGTGTACTCTGGATGGGACACAGCCTCCAAGAGTGCTGCCACAAGGGACAACAGAACTTAGCTGCCCTAGCTGCAGAGTTTTGGCAGCCACTCCAGACTGAGAGGAGATTGGTGAAGCGCAGCACAGAGGAAACAAATACAATATTATAAATCTAGCTGATGATTGTCAGCTAAATTCTACAGCAGATCTCAGGTAGTAGGAGTAGGTACAAAGAAAATGATTGCAACTGTACTGACAACCTCATCTCAGGGGAGATAGCTTTTATTGGGGTGTGATGTTTACTGCCTTTAGGAAAAACACATAGCAGATTCTTTTCTAGCATGGCACAGTCTGTAAAAGTTTGATTTTTTTTTTCAACATGAAAGAAACCTATCATTGCTATGAGTATGTTCTAAGCAGTTAAATTATCCTGCATTTATTTATATATTTTCACTCTTCAGCCAAAACATTAGAAAAGTCTGATTTTTAGTTCTTATTTTCCCCCACAAGATACCTGTTCCTCTTCATTCTCAAAATACCTATTTTTCTTTTCCTCTCAGGTGCCAGTCTGACCTTGTTGGAATCTGTCTTCAGTTCTATATTTTGGTGGCTAGTGAGGTAAATTTGAATGCCTTCAAATGTTAGGCTTTGCTTTGCTCACTGCCTGAGACTTTTGTGCCATCACCTCTACTCTATAAAGAAAACCAACCCCCAAACTCTCTGGTCCTTGTGAGATATTTTACAATTCTGCCAAAGAATCTTAAATATGCTCCTCTGGACAACGAATGTATTTAAAATTCCAGACTTAATGATGCATGAAATATTTATAACTTAAACATCCTGTAAGTGGAATTGAATGACCATTATGGTACTGATAATGTCTCTGGTTTTAAAACAAGCCAGTGAAAGGGAAATGTAATGTTTTTCTTGTTAGATTATAAAGAATGATAAATGTGTTCAGTAAATGAATTGGCTGATTTTGGTAATCTAATATTTGATGCTACAAGGCACTGAATTGTTTCACTAGGGTTATGTACTCAGTGTAGTGTGCATGGAGTGAGAGCAAACAGAATCCTTACAGACACTGTTTTACTTGGAATAACTTCAACTTTAAGAAAATCAAAGAACAGACGAGGTTGCTAAGTGACAGCAAAATATTTATCCTTTTTTTAGAAAATTAAACCAGTCTATGCAATGAATAGTAGGGGACAGCATATATTGTGTGCCACCCACATGCTGTATAGGACCATTATTGCACATAATTAAGACCTGCATAATTCAGCACAGTAACCACAGCTATCACCTCTGTGTTAGTACTGATATTTTCTAATACTGTTTATTTAATCTTCTTCCTCAGAAGAAAATCTGTCAAGTAATCCATTATAAATGAATACTCTCTATCTCTGCTATGAAATACGAGTATTATTCTTTTGTAGGCAGATACTGGAAGAGGAGACAAGATGGGAGAGAGGGAGAGGAAGCAGAGCAAGAATCACTGTTTATAACTGGCTATTTGCTTTGCAGGCTTATTCTCATCACCAATGTGAGATGGAGCGCACTAAGAAGCAATGATGTGGCACAAGTGTTTTGTTTTTCTGGAAAGAGAGGATAATAATGGGTTCAACCTAAGGCTCCATGCCTTGTTCTTGGCTCCCACAGGCTTACCCTGTGCATAAAGCCCTCCCCGTGACTATGGGAGGGTGGTGGGAAGCTCTAGTTACAGCAGAGTAGTGAAGGCTTGGTTGGCTCTTGAGTCTTACTCAGCAACAAAGTGAGAGTTTTTTCAAGTGTTGTTAGATGCAGCTCTGCCATTCCTAAGGCTGATTTGGGAAGGAAAGCTGCTGTAATAGGTTGACCCAGTATTGCCTCCCAGCTGAACTGGGAGACCCTGCAGAGGAGACACAGGGGAGGGAGTCACTGAGCTCAATATCCTTGAGCATGCTACTGTGGCAATGGGATGAGTTAGTCCTTGACAGAATTTCGGCTTATTTTTCATGGTTTTTGTTTGTTTGTTTGTTTTTGTTTGGTTGGGGTTTTTTTTTGTTTGGTTTTTTTTTGTTGTTGTTGTTTTTTATTTTTTGTTTTTGTTTTTGTTTTTGTTTTTCCCTTGACAAAGAGGTTGTCAGGATGAGAAACAAAGTTATGTTCAAAGATATGTGTGAGAAGTTGACTGCAAAAAGATTTATTTGTACCTTCAGTTCTTTTAATTCAGGAGGTGAAAATTTATCTCCTGACTGAATTGGAGGAGAGGGACGGCAGTTTGAGGGAACTGTCATCAGGCTCTTTTTCCACTCTGCTCTCAAAAATTATACCTTTGACTAAAGTTTTTCGATACCAACTGCTGCTGTCAAAGGCATTATACAAAATGGTGTAATTTTGAAATAAAATTTCTTCCTATTTTTTGGAAGTGTTAAGGGACTTAGGTTTGGTGTTACAGACAATACACATTGCAGCACTGAGTGTTCAGGAAGTGGCTCTCTGGTTGGCTCCTCCCTACCCCTGTGTTTTTGCCGTCTGTGTAAGCAATATTTTACTTTACTCCGTCTATAGTTGTAGTCATCACCTCCTGCTATTTCCCTAAAATACCCTTTTGGTCTGAATAGGGTAGTTGCACGCTGCGGCGTGGGAGGAGAGGAAGAGCAGTGCGGCTGCCTGTGTCGAGGTCAGGGGCTTGCTGATGCTGGCAGGGATGCGGAGCGGGAGCGGGAGCCGCAGCCCGGTGTTCCCGGGATGGCCGCGGGGTGGCGGTGGCTCCGAGCGCCGCTGTGGCTGTGCCGCTGTCCCCGCGCTCGGCTCCGGTCCGGGAGCGCCGCCACCGCGGGGCTCGGGGCTGCGCGGGCAGCCTGCCTGGTCCACGCACAGCCCGCCGGTCAGCTTGCTCGGTGCTGTGGCCGGAGTTTTCTCGGGGCAGTGATGCTATGAGTGATGTCTTTCCCAGCTGCTGTTGGCTGCATGTGGTCAGGGCAGTAGTGAGTGCTCTGTGTGCTTTGGCAGTGAAAAGCTGATGAAGATGCTCTTAATGCTACAATTTTATTTTTTCCTCCTGTCTCTCAAAGAGAAATAAGCAGTAGTGCTCTTAAAAATCCATACATGCTTCATTTTTCCTTTGTTGGTGTTTGTTATTTAAGGAAGCAAAACTTGTGACATTGGAATAACTCCCTAAACTTTGAGATCTATTTGAAATGTGGCTTTTTATAAAAATAGGAATTTAAACTCTGTGTGAAATCCGTTTATTGAAATTGTTTAAAGATATGAGTGGTGCTAAACCAGAAGTGACTCTAGGTTTTCATACCCAGCTTTCCCTTTAGAAGGGAAAAGGCAAATTTTTAAATTAATGGTCAAGGAGGAATATATCTGGATATATGACTTCTTTAAAATGTTAAATGCCAGGTAAGAAAGTTTTTTAGTAGTTAAGAGCTTGAAACTCTTTCATGCTTTTATATTACTCTGGTTAAGTTGCTACTGCAACTTGAAAAAGTTAATTTAATTAAATAGCCCTTTGAGAAGTTTGGTCTGTCTTACATATTTTCATTGTTTTATAGCTTACTGAGGTTAGCAAATATAAAGTGAAAAAAAGTTACCTTTTCTGAAAGACACAGGGAAAGACAGGGGTGGAAGGTTTTATCTGTTGTGTGACTACAATAAAGAAAAAAACAAATCTGAGGGCAGTTAATCTTGTTTTCCCTTAAATTTGTCTTTACTTATCTTCAGTCATTTTGCAGAATGCAGTCAAGTCTGATATTCTGAGTCATTGGAATTTAGTTACAGTGTACATTCTCCCATGGAACAGCAGTAGTTGTTTATGAAGTATCAGAAAGAATTATGACAACACATTCTATACCACTGAGAATGCGAAGTCCTGAGAAGCAATACAAAAAGGAAGCAGGTTAATGGAGAGAAGCAGAATCAGTGAGGCTTTGCTGTATATTTTTGGTGGTATTCCGGATTTAGTTTACATTTGAGGGTACATATAGTAATGTATTTTTTTAATTTTAGATTTCCTATTTGTGGTTCTTCCTGCTAAAATTAAAATGTGGAAATAGAGGCACTGACAGTGAAGGTGATAGTGGACTGGAAGTGAAGGTCTGATGTGTGTGGATCTTGCACAGAGCAGAGGAGGATAGGGCTTGTGCAATTGAAAGGAAGTGGTCCTGTGAAGGACCTTGAGCTTCAATTATGGGAGCTCCTACTAGAGAGAATCTGCTCGGGCTTACTGCCCTTAAGGTTTAGCATTTCTCTTGGGATTCTGCTTATAAATTATGTCTTCTCTTGTTCCATGTTGACCAACTTCAAAGATAGCTCAGACTTTGACAGGTTGAGCTACTTGGCAGTATCCTAGGGCTAATGTCCTGTACAAACACCTGCTTCTCTGTTTTTGCTACGTGTCCTAGGTTACAATGTA
>VXBU01004137.1:0-33670 GCA_013400315.1 Bombycilla garrulus
TTTCGTGTCCTATAGCAACATAAAGTAAGTACATAAATGCAAGAAATTGTGTTCATACTTGAGAGCAGAATTGTTCCTTATTTAGTTGTCTCAGACTTCTCTCTGGGATTTCCTGGACAGAGGTCTGCACAGCTGTGTGCCAGAGGAGCAACAAGCCTACCACACACAGAACACATCAGAACTACTCCTCAGGTGTCTCATGCCTACAGACGGCTCATTCAGTAGGAGGAGTACATGTATCACTGGAGCTGTGCACATAGAGGGGATTCAAGGTGTGCAGGAAGACTAAAAACTGCTCTAGGTGTGCTCTAGTGCTGATCTGCATGTGCACTGTGGAAACACTTGGGGTGGCTCTGGCTGAGCTGTAGAATATTCAGGGGGGGGGGAAGTAGGAAAAAAGTCTGAAGCACTTCAGATCACATCTAGAAGAAATTCCTATTAGAGACTTAGGAACAGATTTACAGTAGCTCTATCAAGACACAGAACTGGCTTTAAGCATAATCCATGTATATATTCACCAAGAGCAGCAGTTTATTGGTGACAAGGTAAAAATAAAGAGGTTGTCCAGTTTATCAGGACAACCACAAGCCACACTTCTGAGTCCATGCCTACACCAGCCTTCCATGCCTTCTAATACTATTCTCTTCTCATGGCTGTGCAGGTAAAACCAAGTAATCACTTGCAAAGCAGGAAACAAGCGGGCAGGAAACAAGCGGCTTGAGCTCTGACTTTACCTTTCACCAGCTCTGAGCTGGAAGACAGGAGAGGCTATAAAGGTAACCAGCTCCCTTGGAGGAACAAGACAGAGCAGAGGAGAGCTGAGAACTCCCTCTACAGATTCTTGCTTTACTTTCTATTTTCCCATCACCACTGTTTAGACAGTAGCAAAGGGATGTGAACTGCCTTGCTGGACACAGAAAGCAGAGCCATGACTTTTCACCACTACAGAAAGAAAATTAACTTGGGTTTCGTTCCTGAATTACACCAGGAGAATGGTGCCTAGCCAACCACTCCTAAATAATTTTAAGATCATTTTTTCTGCATCCAACTTTTGTCTTTATTATGGATAAGTTTTGAACCAGACATGCTTAAAGCATTAGTTTAGGTTCAGTTGGCTGATATTGCTCCACGGTGGATTAGGAGTTCTGATACAAACTTCTTGGCTGGTTATGGGAGCAGTCGTCTTCAGCCAAGAAGCAATAATGTGTATTTATGGAATGTGTAAATACTCAGAAAGTAGAGAAACAGTTTATGAAACAATATTGGCTAAAATATTCTAGTCCTGAAGATGGCAGCCTTAGTTCTAAATATTTGGCACTTTAAAAATAATAATGATTAATTAAGCAGAAACACAATACAGGTGGGACAGCATTTTATGAACACACTCCTCCAAGCTGTTTAGTGATTTCCACAGATGTTCACTCTTTTGCATTATCCTTACTGATCCCTGCTGTTTACAAACATGTGCTAGGGTTGTGGCTACCAAATTTCAAAAGAAGATTAAGATAATATAAAGATGATGCCCACCCACAGCAACAGTTGACAATTTCAGGAGAAAGGTAATACGAAAAAATTAAAATGAAAGAAATTGGATTCATTGCTTAATACCCTGATAATAAGTGACCAGACCACAGAAATTAACTGTGCCTATCTCTTTGCTACTATTTGGATAATACCTTGATCATATCAGAATAAAGATGCTTTTAAGTAAAAGAATTTAACTGCCTTTTCTCATAGCTAATCCATCATGGAATACTCTGAGCAACTATCACATGAGCTTTTATCCATGCAGATCTAATAACAACATCAACAATTATTTGGTTATAGTTCATCCACACAGACAATTAATTATTCAGCAAATATAGTACTGGATCCATTTATTCCTTTTGCTGCTAACAATTAAATATGAGTGACACACCCCTGTTTCCCCATGCACACAGCAAATCACTGACCCTATTTTCCCAGTGGTTCTGCTTTACAGCCTGTTATGCCAATCAACACCTAATGCCAGTCTGAATAATCTGATTAGGAATAACTTTGGTGTCTAGTTTTCTTTCTGCCGTTTTGTTCTTTTTGATGTTTTTTCTTTTCTTTTCAGAACAGTAAAAGGTCATCAGACATGATATTCTGCTTGATCATTTCAGCAGGTATTGACTTGTTTTTCTAGCATCTCTCTGGATGATTCCTTGAAAGGTCTCTTGATTTTTTGGTAAGTGTTTCAATGAAACTCTTTATATATATTCAACCAAGGAGTCCAATTTCTGGAGTAATTAAAAATAATTTTACATTTTAACAGTTATGCATCACTTCCAAAGAACATTACACCATGTTTCAGAGTGACATATTTATCACGGAAGCTGCCTGTGCAAATAAAGGATGTTACAAAACTTCCAAAGGGACTGAGACAAACCAGGACAAAATCTTTTTCAGTATGAGTCAGCTGAATATCAAGACAGTCCCCCTAAATCCTCAGCACCTGATTTCCCTTCTGGTGGAGAGATAATTTTACACTGATGTGTCAAATTAGGCCTTTAAGTGAGTTATATCCTGTGTGAGTAGAACCACATGATTCATTACAAATCCACCTAAATATTAAAAATGTGTGGTAAAAGGGCAAAACTATAGGTAACACCAATGAGATAGGATATCACCTTTTATTTTTACAAAATTCTAAGAGTGATGATGCTAATGAAAAACAAACAAAGGAATGGCAAAAATAAACCCTGAATCTCCCAAGTAACAGCTCTTGCAAAGAGTCCCTTTGGAACAACTTGCACACAACCCTGCAGTGCAATTCAGTCCTGATGAGAAAGTGAGCTGTGGCACATTTTGCTTTTTGCATCCATAACCAGAGTCATGACCAGATCCAATCCTGATGTAACTCAGTGCGGTTCTGTTGATTTCAAAATAATTATTCCAATATGACTAAAATATCCCATCCTTTCATCTTTGTAACCTAGTAAGGACTTTAATCCATGTTTACAAGGAATTCCTTGTAACGCAACCTTTGAGCAGCTTAGCTCTAGCAGCAGCTTATAGGACAGGTACAATAGTAAGGACTTGCTTGTTTTCTGAATACAGATTCATTTATAAAAGCAAAATGTATATTATGTAATTCATATTTCAGTTCTGATGTTGTGATTTAATTTGTTGTTATTAAATGAGACTGTTAAACTTTCTGAAGTCAACTTTCCACTGCTCCTCTTGGAACATTCAGTACGATTAAATAAAAACACAATTACATGAAACCCTAGATTGTGAAAACAGCCCAGTTTTTGCAAAATGACAAAGAGGGTATTTGAACAGAAGGAACCAGTTCAAATAGATAACAATGGATTTGAAGCATAACCTAAATTTTCTGTGTATTTAATACCACTCATGATTAGAGGTCAGAAGTATTATTTCAAGGCAAACAAAGCTACTGGTAAGAAACAGATATAAATTAAGTTCACAGTCTTCTCCTGATTTATTGTTACTCACCAGATATCTCCTCTAGGCACTGTTTGGCAGTCTTACTAAATGACAAATCCATTTTAGTAGGACTGGTACAGGAGTCAGCAGGTGGTAAAGAGGTACTGTCATTTTCTGAGAGAGTTCTGAAATCAAGCAAGAAGATTATTATTATCTATCATTCATGTATTCACAGAAAAAAGTGCTACTTGCAGCTCCATCTAGAATCATATCACTATAGAGTGAAAATACCATTTTTGTTGCATTCTAATTATGCTAGTTTAAAGTCCAGCTACAAAAATGTACAAGCAACTAGGCTTTCTCGCTTTCTCTCTGCAGAATAACTTGTAGTTAATTCTGT
Source organism: Bombycilla garrulus (assembly GCA_013400315.1). Taxonomy (NCBI): domain Eukaryota; kingdom Metazoa; phylum Chordata; class Aves; order Passeriformes; family Bombycillidae; genus Bombycilla; species Bombycilla garrulus. The sequence goes on from VXBU01004137.1 coordinate 3,812, forward strand.
GAAATTTGAAGACTTTTTTCCTCACTTTTTTTTTGTAGGATTTGTCAGCCAGATCTAGTCAGAATCCATTTACATTGGGTAAGTCACATCCCTGCATATACATAAAGGAAATAAAAACTTGTAATTGATGAAATATTAAGTGAGAAAGGCCATGTGGGAAAAAGCTTAAGCAAGGCTGGATGGAATTTTGGCCCAGATATTTAAATATATATGCAGCTTCTTTTGATAATGCCCCTTATATAACCCTGGGGAATGGGATAATACAAGTTTTTCCATTAACTTTCTAAAAAATAGCTCTTATTTACTTTGAGGGCATATTTCTGTGAATATCAATGATAAATTATAATGAGAGCCCCAGCTGAATAGAGTTATTTTCTGTTGTATGAAGATAAATAGAAAGAAATACATGAGGACACTGATGATAATAAAAAATATCTCACACACCTCTTCTTATTGCCTCTATTTAAGGAACACCTGTAGAACTGTAGAATCCAGTTTACACTGAAACTGCTGAACTATGATGTCATCAAATAGCAACATGTACCACCATGTGTATACAGTAAAAGAACAAATCTAAAGATATAATAGCTACTTTTTGAAATAAAATTTTAAAATATCTTTACTTAGAGCTGAAGTTCTTCCAGCTTTCCTGACATGAATAGCAGTCACTCTTCTGATTTATTAGAAGACTAGTGAAATATTTATATCCTAATTTTAAAATGTGATATTTATAGTTCAATTTTCAAAATTCACCATAAAGTGTTTCCAATGACCAACTAAACTTAAAAGACAAACATTTAACTATGTCATGTATCTGTATTTTATGAATAAAACTCATAAAAACATCTCTCAGTTTTATAGCAACTAATTTCATTAAATAAATTTCCAGTTAATATTTTCTTTAAATTAACTGAATGGACTTGTTCAGTAATTCATAATAATAGATGAGGAAAGAGATATGTGCCCAAGAAGCAGCACAAGTGGATTCCACATGGTGGAGTCCATTGATTAGAATCATTCAACTCAGAAATAGAAATGTAAATTATGCCTGATCAGATGCACTGTTTTCTTACCAATTTCTGTACTTTTGGGATGCTGGAAAGAGACAACTGCTCTATACAAAACTATTTTTGGTTCTTGTCTGTCCCACACTACTGGAAACACAAGCTCAGCACATATTGCAAAGTAAACTATATCCTACCAACCTTGAAGGTAGTTTTTTATATTTGATGCTTGAGAGGACAGTCTCGTAAGTAAAAAAAAGAGCTTACTCTATCCCTCTGCAGTGAACACACTCTGAAATTCCACAGTCACACCTGCTTTCCCAAAGGGCTTAAATCATTAAAATTTTAAGTGTCTGAGAAAACAACAGGAATGTCATGGAGGACTACGGATTTAAATTCTGCTTACCAGAGACAACTGATTCTTTGTTGTGGTACAGACAGACTAGACCAGACTAGAAAGCAGTGGCCCTTGGGCAGCTGTGATGGACATACTGCAAAGAGGGAACAGGGAACAGGTCTCTCACAAATAGCTCTTTTTCTACTAGGTCTCCTGTGGGTTGCTGGCCACCAGCACTTACACACCAGTCCTGCCTTTTCATGCATGATGGCCAAGGCCCTGATTTTCTCTGGAGTCAAGCTTAGCCCAGATGCACTGAGAAGAGTGAAAGACTAGACTAGGGGTGAAAGATTTCCAAGTAAAATGATGTAGGATTTTGGACTCTTAGGGAATAAGTAGACCCAGGTACACACTGAGTACCTAAAACTTCAAGCTGTGTTGCTGTGGGCCCATTGTGGGTTGTGGTACATGTGGACCAAGAATATAAATGCCTCTTCTAATTTTTAAAAAATTGAAAATGAAATTGTGAGGTTTGTCTTATATACTTCTGGCTTTAATGTCTTTCTGTGAGACGTATTAATCCTATGAACGACTCAAGTGATCACTGCAGGACTGTAGCACAGATTAAGCTTGAAGCAAGTAAACAGCAAATTATCTTCTCATTAGCCTTGCACACTAACCTTAATGAATGACCCTCTATCCTCTACCTATTCACAGCCCACTGCCTTAAAATTAATTAAATCCTTTCATCTCTCTTGATATCAAAAAAAGGGAAAAGAATTTCAGTTTAGTCAAAGCCAGCCCAGTGATATTTCTTCCAGTACTGTGCATCTACAGAGCAGGTTAACCTTCATGAAAACAGAACAATCTATTTCTATTTTAATTATGGAAATCAGGGAATGTATTTGTTCCCCAACACACTGAGTTACATGCTATCTATTTGTAAGAGTATCAAACTCACTTAATGGGACAAATCCTTCTTTCAATCAAACCTCCAAAAGCTTATTCATTCTGATTAAAATGAGCCTGTACAGGGTAATTAAGAACAGAATTTGAAACACTACTTAATAAGTGGTCTCTAACACAGCCAGTCATTTCCTGTCTCTAACAAAATAGTCAACCTTAGATAAACACAGATTACATCAACGATTTGTTTATTAGTTGACATTCCAAAAGATATCAGATGAATATGATGCATTTTTCCAACATATCTCTGAGATGCAGCTGTCTTGAAAATGTATCACTGTCAGTATAACAGACTGGCAGGACCATGACTGCAATATGAGCAGTTCAATCACCCACGTTCAGGAATTGTGAGTTAAACTGGGAACAGATGCAAGGAAGGGCTACTAGGATGCTCACGGGGAACAAGAAACTCTTCTGGGAAAAAAAAAAAGAAAAAAGAAAAGAACAAAAAAAACAAACACAAAACCAGAAAGAGTTGATTTGGTTTAGCCTCACAAAAGAGAAGGAAGGGGATGGATTATTCCTTCACATATTTAAAAAAAGAAATCAAAAAGAAGGAAAACACCCTTTTCAGTCAAAGGACAATTAATCAAGTATGTGTTTATAATTATTATGCTTCTTCCCATCTCTTAAGCTACCACATCTACAATGGAAAATTCTTGCACAATTACTTGAAAATCAATCATGGAAAAATGGGAGGATTTGTCTAAAGACCATGCAAGTAAAACTGGCGACTGGCAATCTTTAGCATTACCTATGACTACAAAACCTTGGTAGTGACTGTTGCTTTATTTTCACAGAAGCATTGTAAATAACAGGAATCATTAAAGCACTGCAGTATGACTTTGAGTCCTCACTTTATTGAAGAAAGTATGTTTAGCAGCATCATCTATTATTAACAAACACAGTTAACTGACAGAATGTTTTTTTCTGTAAACTTAATTTCAATTCCACAATCAGTGACACAGAAGTAGCTTCTGGTCATTAAAAGTGGACATCAATATGGCTTCAAGAAACCCTGCACACTTTATGGTTGCAGGATCCTTGAAGAGTAGTGTAATTTTTCCCCTAAGCGTGTATAATTATATACTGAATAGGCATCTGGAATTGAATTTCACTGCACTTCCAGATTCAAACAGATTATATCCTCCTTCCCATCTGTCACTGCTCTGAACCTACTGCTCATCCTTGAAGCTATGGCCTAGTAAAAGAATTGTGTTAATGGCCATGTAGTAAAGGAGTCAGGAAGAAAGTTTTATTAACCAGTAACGTATTTATTTATTACACTGATATGTCCTTTTTCTATCCTATCTATTGAATACTTTATTTCTTACAGAATCATGAAGTAATTGAGATAAGAAAGATCTAAGTGCCATCTGGATCAACGACATTTTTAAAGAGGGTCTGGTCTGCTCACATTAAGTTGCTCAGAGCCTTGATTTGTTGGCTCCTGGACATGCCCATGGACAGAGATTCCACAATTTTGCTCTACTGTCTGAACAAAGTATTTAACCACCCTCAAACTAAAACCATATTTTTTAAACTTTCAATCAGCACCTCCCATGCTCTAACTTGCATCTGTTACCTCTTATCCTTTAACCCTGCACTTCAGAGAAGAGTCTGGCAACATCTTTTCTACTACAACATATTAGGTAGCTGTCTCTCACTCCGCAGGCACATCAGAAGTGTCAAAATGGTATTTGTAGTCCAGCATTAACACTGAAAAATATCTCTGCAATTCAGACACGGCTGAAACTTCTTCCAGATGTTGCTATCATCAAACTAAAACTTAGCTCAGAAATGGAAATTCTAAGCAATCCACAACGTAGAAGTACAGCTCAGGATGATAGTGGTCAGCTAATTCTCTGCAGCAATTTCTATGCTTTCAGCATTTCAGGCAGTAAGCAATTCCTGAGCAACACACTCCCTGGAATTTGAGAGCTTTAGATTCTATATCTCAGCCATGGGAAAGAGACCTATTAAGCCCCTACAGGAGTTACTGGAGGAGTTAATAAAATAAAGCTGAAGTGCAGTATGTGCATCCAGTTACAAGCAGTGTTCCCAATGAAATTCAGTAGGATTTATTTTCTTTTTGTCATTAATGTACCTTTTTCCTCCTGTCTGCACTGTAGCCTACCAACTACTAAACTTCTGTTACTCTTTTCCAGTTGAAATTTAAGCTCTACTAGGAAGACAGCTAAATTCTAAGGCCAATTTCAATACAATTTAAGGGACTAGGGAAAATGGCACAATTTCCAGCCTCCTACAATTCTGTCTAAGCAGAAGAATGTGTAATTTTAAGTAGTGGCTGCTGTACTTTAAACAATTATACAGTCTCTTATACCATCCTACTGTATCTCTCATATCAAGTTTTCTGGCAAATAAATTACATCTTCTTCAGTCTTACATCAGTTGGACCCTGCAGTCAAGTTCAGAGAGGACACATAGGGGACTGCAAATAATATATTCACAGTCTCATTTGAAAATAAATAATCACTTTCTGGCAGAATGGAAGAATTTAAACTATATCTGTTTAGATAATCTCAAATGCAACTATGATTGTTGCTGCTAATCTTTGAAGAGAAGTTATGATCCCATATGAATTTCTATGTCAGTTATTTAAGAGGGATAAAAATACAATGTGATATCAGATAGGGCAAAGCACCAAGACTACAAAGCTGAATAGGGCAATATCACACTTGAGAACTTCCCAGTAAAACTGTATTTTCTGTTTACTGTTCATTAATAAAAATATAGACTTCTTGAAAACATGACTACTAATAACTATTATAGGTTTGCATTACTTACTTGAGGAAAATACATGGCAGTCTCAAAAAAACTCCTCAGAATACCTCGTTTTCTCACAAATCTACAGTAATATCCTCTTGGTTAACAAAAAAAATTTCAATATATATGGTTTCTGCAGGTATCAGCGACAAATCAAGAAAGCACTAGCTTACTTACGCTTGTGCTAACTGTCTAAATAGATGACACAAGTATATTACAAGATTCTGCAGAACTCTGGATAAAAAGAAGTGTATTTTTACTGAATTTTATTGACATTTTTTACAAGGACTGAAGCACAAACTCACAGAGCCTAGATATTCCTTGTAGCTGGTAAAAAAAAAACCTGTTAGTCTAAATGGTAATCGCTGTTTACTAACTCATATAAAGCTGTTAAAAAGCACACCTGAAAATTCAGTGTACTAACTGTGATGACTGCTTTGAAAACAATTATGTTGAAGAACAAAAAAAATTTAATATAGTACCCCAGCTCTTACTCATTTTCACTTACCATATATCCAAATAAAGAAATAAATATGCCGACTTTGAAAATGTGGATATTTTATCCTTGGTTGTATTTATATTTTTCTATTAAATCATTGTATGGTATTTCAAAGCCCTCGAGATTTTTAAGAAATTAAGTTACTGTGTATTTTTAGTCAGATTCTGCACTCAGTTAGAAAGACACATATTGAAGCAACATCATCAGTCTTTTGCTCTGAGTTTATGGCATTTGAGATCAGACAATGGCTCTGAGAATTTTATTTTCATGTGAGATTTAACTTCAAATAGAGTCTCCTTTGCTGTTTGTTTGAAGCACATAGACAATTATTAGTAAGAAATATTACTGGAAGATGCATGCTTCTGTCACCCTTTAAAATTCAAAATATGTACTGCTTCAAGACAAAGCTTAAAAGAAAACCAAGACATCATGCAATGAAATGGCATCAATATGTAGTAAAATAGCCATTAAGCAGAACATATATCTGAAGGCAAAGCATAGCTCTGTTTTCTCTCTCTTTATATATGCATCCAAACACATATGTAGGCTGTCCAATGTACCACACTACAAATCCTCTGTATCACTGTATCTAGATAGACACATCCAGATTTAGTGCATCCAGTGAAACATATAATTGAAACTCAAGAGGCTCCACTGAATATTAGAATATATATAACCCATACTGAGCCTTTTCTTCCTCCCATATTATTTTCTGAATTTATCAGTCATCCAGATTGGTTTTGAAGCTATGTTTAGTGAGTGTAATTATATATATATACTTCCTCAGAGCCTACTTCATCTTTTTAATCTTTAGCTGAGATTATCCAGAGTACTAGTCACTAACAAAAACTGGCAGTATATTTTGCTTAATAATGTATTTATCATTTTATCAGATGTTAAATTCACCCACAAATGTAGCTAAACATCTGACATCTGAAAACATTATTCAAATCAGCCTGTCAATCTTTCTACACTTTTTCTGTCTTGAGTTGTACAACAGTGAATCTCACAGCTTCTCTTCAACTGCTCTATCATACAGCAAAATAAATTCAGAGAAGTGTTGATACATTTAACTGTTCATTCTTTTTTTCCAGAGCCTTGGACCTCTGAAGAGCTACAATTGCCTGTAAAAATCAACTGCCTACAGGGAGTTCATCTACACCTATTTCATGTAGAAAACTAAACAGGAAAAGAACTGCAAACAGCAACCTTTTCTGTCTACACAAACTGTGAAATATTTTTGAATACTTGTAGAAGTTTGTACATGTTTTTTCTTCAAATATCCACCAGTACTGTTACACATTCTGAAAACATGAGGAGTTTATTTTATGATCTTCTTTAAAATGGTGAATTCTAAGCAAATATTATCGAATGTCAGCAAATAGATGTTGAGGTTCATTGAATGCAAACAAGAATATTCACACTAGAAACCTGACTCAGCCATGACCTTTTAAAAGCAGCACAGAGAATGTATCACATGATCTGTATTTCTAGTCAAAAACCCTTGAAGGTTAAATAGCAAATATTTGCAGTGGATTGCTTCTGTACAAGGTAAAGACTCAGAGTTCTTGTAAGAAATTGTTCATACAGTATAATTAATTAAAAAATAATATTAGGAAAACATTGGCATGATGCTGTGACAAAACTGGGGGATAACAGCATGATCCACTATTACTTTATCCATTTTAGCCCTGTTTCCTAAATGGCAGCACAAATCCCAATTTTCCTCCATGATCTTACCTATAAATGAAAGGAGCAACTGTGGCAGTGTTGGGGTGGCTGTATTGCTGTTGCTGAGGAAGCTGGACTACAGCACTTGCTGTGCCTTGGCCACTGCCTGCAGCCATCAAGGCTGACAGACCAATGGAGGATCCTGACGTGAAAGCAGTACTTGGTTCTTTCCCTTCAGAAGAGGCAAGACCAGAGGAAGGAGAAGCCTTCTCACTAAGATGAGATTTTGGTGTTGACTGGGACTGGATTCCTTTTGTAGTCCTCAGTTTTTCAACCTCCTTACTCCCTGTGCCTGTGGAGGAAGTGCTCTGCTTTGCTGTTGGCATCTTTGATCCAGGTTTTGGGATCCCACTAGAAGACGATATTAAACTTTCTTTCTTGGCTGCTGTTGTCTTACTTCCCTTTGGGATTAAGCTTGCAATTTTTGAGCTCTTCTTTGTGGATGATTCAATGACCTGATCCTTCTCTTCCTTGACTGCTTTCTCAGTGCAAACTTTGTTTTTGTCCCTGTTCTTTTCCTCTTTGTCCTTTGGCTGTAGCAAAGACTTTTTATTGCTGAGATTTTTGCTGCCAGCTTTTGGAGGGGTTAACTTCGGTGACACTTTGGGACTGCTACTTGTGGAGCCGCTGCTTAAGACATCCATTTCACCACACTCTGAAAAGTTGTCATCCTCTCTCCCACTGTCACTGGGTCCTGAGCTCAATGACACAGGAGGTCTCAGAGCAGTCCTAGCATTAACCAGCTTGAATTTTTCCAGCACAGATTTTTGTCCAGATGAAGGGGGCTTCACACCTTCAGAAGGCGGTGGCTTGAGCCTGTCTGAAGTTGGAGTAGGAGAGGTTGCAGGACTGGGCTGCTTCACAGACAGCATGGTAGAGGTTGCGCTGTGTTTAACATTCATAGATTTGCTGCGCCAAGGCTTGCTGGCACTTGGAGAGGGTATGGCAGAGACCTGCTGCTGCCCGGTGCTGGTGGGATGCTGCACATTTCCATTCATGCCTGCAGAGGGGTGAGGGCCTTTTGGTGAATCTGCTTCAAAACAGAAAAAAACCCATAGTGGTATAGTTACTCTCCCATCTCCTGCTTGAAGGTGATGTTGTACTCCCTTGGCATTCAAAACACACTTACACGTCATCTAAAATAAACACAATTTATATGTGCATGGAACATAAAGGATGCTAATAGAATACACTTTTCTTTCCTCTGTTATCATAGTGTTTGATACTTCCACAAGTCCAAGAAAGCCTCAGAAACACCTTCATTACAACAATTTCATTATGCAAATCAAGCCTTCTATGTTATTTTTTAATCTGTAATAAAGAAATTCTTCCAATCACTTGTTCATAACAAAACACTGAAGAGTAAAAAAAAGAATGCTACAATTATGGCAGAAATACAAACCTGGATAAAGAGGGGTTTGATCTTTAGTGAAAGAAAAACATGTCCTAAAAAGCTAAAGTTTTGGGCAAGAGGAGAAGGAATCAGTAACACTGAAATTAAATGCATAAAAGCAAAAAAGGCTGGTGACAATACATTTTTTTAGTTTTAAGTACTGTTAACAGTAATTTAGCACCTCACTTCAGGAACTTATCCCAGTACCCTTTCAAAGGTAGGAAAAGATTTTATCAAGAATTTCACCAGTGTCAGTACTTGAAAATTACAGTGATACGTCATCTGCACGGGTACAACAGTGATAGTTGGTTTGGCTCTGAACTCAGGTAGGTACAGAAGGCTCTGGCACATTCACAACATTTGCATCATCCAGGAACTTCCGTGGATCTTCAGAATTAATGACAACAAGGCTCCTTCTGCAGTAATCAAACTATGACAATTAACAGCTGATTTTCATCATCTAGCCTTATTAACTGAAACAGAACAATGCATGAAGGGGTTAAGCCCTTCTGTATGAAGTTCATGACCCCAAAACATATCTGAGTATATAAACACCAACATTCTGAAACACCAGAGAAATGAAATGGTAATGGCAATCAAATCATGTGGTACATGGCTATTTCAGCAGCTGACATATATTCTTTTAGGGGATGTACCTTGCTGTGCCATTCTGTATTGGGGCTGTCAGGGAATTAGATGAAGCTGGTCTATAGCATATTGAATTCTGTACTACAAAAAGCCCATGAAACATGCAATGCAAATATAGTTTGTAATGATAAAAAGAGTGCCTGATGCTTTGCATGTACACATAGTAAAACATACCTTGAGGCCTCCCTGTCTAAATAATATTGTAGATGAGAATGCTGAGGAGTTGTCCCTTCCACACAGAGTATGAAGTTAAGCATTGTTTTTATTTTTGCAATCTCAGCCCTAAACCTCAAATAAAGAAAGATTCAACTATCCATCTGAAGTCTGAAGGCTGCTAATACATTCAGGAAAGGTAGAATTTTCAGAATACTGAAAGTGAATCTGCTTTTCCTTTAACAAAGAAAACACGAACATAGCAAAATTTACTGCTCTGAATAGAATTAAGAGGTTCTAGATTAAAAATATTTTAAAAAATCTGAACAAAAGTAACATGACAACATGTAACATTTTTACTCAACTGTATTAGCAACTAGTTCCATTAAGCCAACCACCTCCACCTTAAGAGATGCTATATAATTTCATCTGCCCAGTGTTTTTCTGCATGCTCCTCAGCCTGGTATGCGAATGCCACAGTGCTACATGGGTGACAAAGATGATGAAGGTAGTGGAGCAACTCTCCTGCAAGAATAGGCTGGGAGAGTTGGGCCTATTCAGCCTCCAGAAGAGATGACTGAGAGGGGACCTCAGTATCAATGAATACAAGTATCTAGAGGGAGAGCGTCAAGTCAGGCTTTTCTCAGTGGTGCCAGCAATCAGTTAAGAGACAGCAGGAAGACCCTGATACACATGAAGTTCCATCCAAATATGTGGAAGAACTTCTTTACTGTGTGAGTGACTGAGAACCATAACAGATTGCCCAGAGAGGTTATGAAGTCTCCCCCACTGGAGATACTAAAAAAACACCTGGTTGAACCTATGTTCAATTTGTTGTGAGATGATCCTGCTTGAGCAGAGGGGTTGGACCAGATGACCGCCTGTGATCCCTTCCAACCTGACACATTCTGTGATTCTGTAAATGAGATCATTCCATGTTTGCAAAAGGTTTCAGGCAGGTCTGCCATGTCCTGTTCTAAGAAAAAAAAAACATTAACTGGTTAAGCTTGCTTCAGAGTATTTTTTGTGACAGGTGAAGTTACAGCATATCTCCCAGGCTCCAGGTTGCACCATGGAGCACCTTTGGTGGGCAGCTGCATAGCTGATCCCTTGGGACCAAGGCAGGAATTATGGCTGCACCCCTGTTCTTGTCTAGTGAGCCTCAGATGCTGTAAGGAGAGCCTGGGGCCAGCCACAGCTATTGGAAATTACTGCAGCCCTCAGGCTTTCTTAATTCATACCAGGAATCAGCCACAGTGCTAATAGCTCAAAAGTGGGTGTGCACTTGCACACATCTTGCCTTGTACTAAGCTAGCCCTAAATACACAGGAGGATTGGGGTCTTAAGCTGTACTAATAGCTTTGCAGAAGAGCAATTCACCATAAGAATATGCAAAGCTAATGCAGAATACATGTAACCATCTGTGAACAGTGGGATGCCACTACATTCTGATGTATTAGTTATGTTACATATTTATGGCTTCAGCTATTAGTTTTACTACCAGAAAAAAAAAAAAAATAGTGTTCTGATTAAAAAGAAGAATGCCTTTCTTGCCATATTTCCAGCTGTGTAATATTGAACTCGCTAAGGGGGAAGATGTAAAGAGTATTTACTGTTTCATCAGCAGTTTGTTCTGCTACATATATAGCAAAAGAAAAAAATACAGGTTCCTGGATCCACTCGTATTTATTTGATCCCTATGTCACAAAGCATAAACAGCAACAAAAAAACTACAGAGAACTTCAGCTTGTCATTGATCTTCAATTTAAAGGACATTCTTAATATTTCTGCATGGAATGTGAACTGCATGCTCTCAAGAAATATTGACAACCTGTCTTTATGTTTAAAAATGTGGAATTCAAAGATCTATTCCCCCCCCCCCCTCCCCAGCTCAAATGCATTACTTGAGGCAGCACACATTTAACTGCTTTCTGTGTGTTCAATTGGACTTGGCTTTAGCTGCTCATTACATGAAACCTGTCCCCACCTTGTGGTGATTTTGAGACAGAGAGAACCCATTCTGTGAAAAAGATTTCTTATTTCTGTAAACTAAATTTTACAAGAAAACAGTCTTCTGGTTTGGGTTTAACCCCTTATTCCTGAGATGCATAGTCAGCTTCTGGTGAAAAACAGTTTTGCATTCTGCTTGAGAACTCAGTGCTTTAGGGCTCAACCTCCATTGTAAAACCACAGCAGAAACACAACTCCCTCAGATGCAAAAAGAGAAATTTCTATCATAACCCAGCAAGACCATGTTGATCAAATGGACATTTTCAAATCCACTTTTCATAGGCTGTTGAACAAATAAAGGACATGTGAAGAGTTGAACTTGGGGCCAGTATATAATCAACTTCTTTTGTCCTTTCATCCGTGACCTTTACTGTGTTCTGTGCTGTTGGAGAAGTCAACCTCTTAACAACAGCTCCTCCACTGCAGGAAAATTAGTTACGATAATCTAAACATTCTGTAGCAGGCAGGTGTCCAGACTATCCATTTTTAGTCAGTCACAACAGAAAAGGTTAGTAGAAAATGAAAGAGTTGCAAGGGGTTGCTATAAGTATGTTTGAAAGAATGCGAGGTCTATCTAGTAAGATTAAAAGAATTCAGCTTGTTCAACTCTCCCCTTCTAGCTGTCCATAAGAAAGTAGCTACCCATTACCAGCACAAGAGGAGAGCACCACCAGGGACAACTGGAAAAATAGTGGCACCAGAAGAAACATACAAAAACTAGCTATAGATGTACATACTTGCCAGAGATGAACAATTTGCATCAGCATCATCACACAATAATGCTCTTGGGCAGAGTTTCTCAGAGTTTGTATGGGCAAAATAACCAAATACCAATAAAACTGAGTTTAGAGAAAACAGAAACACCATCTTATATCATTAAATTATATTGAAAAGCTGGAAATAACAATCCCTAGACACAGAGACCTTCATCAGTGTTCAAATACACTGTTTCTAAGACCTAAGGGGGAAATATTTGTTTTAAAAATGTAGCTTGAATTAGAACACTGTTTCTCTCCTGTACTTAAAAAGCATTGTTTTTCCACCTTATTAGCAATCTGAATAATTACTTCATTCAAATAGTTTAATTTTCCTAGTTCTATTTCTATCTTTATTTTATTAAATCAAAGGCAGATAAATCTGACATGTCTGAAAAGCAGGCATGTTCTTTGGAATTGATCCATAAGCTGCAAAGTCCAGCAAAAAAAAAAAAAANTTCTGTGTTTCAGACTTAACCAGAGTTACAGTTACCTGTGTCACACAATGGATCGGGTTGTGTCAGTGAAAACTGCTCTGCTTCGCAAAGAGCAAACCTGCATTTGCTCAGAGGAGCCAGGTTTCTTACAGAGTTGAACTACTCCCTAGGCAAAATTCAAAGGAGATCATATCAATGAGAGAATAAATAATGGAATATTAAATAGGAGGCTGATACCATATCTTCTTTTGGATCACCTTCAGGTCTCCTTTAACTCTGTGACTACATATCCATTCCCCACTATGACCGAGTGACCATGTTACACAGATTACAAGTACTACCTATAACTGGATTAAAAAAAAAAAAAAATCTTATGCTGTATATATTTTCTGAGGTCTCCTTATTGCATATACAGGAAGGTGTACAGCAGAAAAAAAATGTAACAACAGTGGTCTGTCCTTGAAGAGGTCTGATGGTCCCAATATCTAAAAGCTATTTACTTAGCATAATTAATCTCTTTGTTTTAGAGATTAGGGCATATGTACTATACATGCATCTATTAAAAAAAAGTTGGTAAAATTATGTTGCTCCAAGCATCTGCATCAGAAGCAAAAATAGAAATATTATTATTAGGTCTATTATTTGTGCTACACTACAGGGAAATATCAGTTTGTTACTGTATGGTGAAACTATTTCTTAAAAAGATGGTTTTTATTTTGTTTCATAGTATTACTATTGTGAAGACTGGAGTTTGTTTCTAAACAAATTCCTTAAAAAATCTCTGGTTACAGAACACCCTAAAATACTTTTTAAAATATCAAAAAAGTACCCAGAAATCATATTGTAATATTCAAAAATTAGTCACTATAATAACTAAGTTCAAAATGTAGCATGGTACAGCTGTTTTTCTCTTTAGGAAAAGTAGAACATAGCATACTCAAATACAGGTTCCTCTGTTCTTTTAGGATATTATGAAAGAATATCACTTTGCTACCATTGCGTTCACAGCAGTCATTTTCTCTAATGAACTTCTGCTTTATACCCTAAAACAAATTTGTACTTATCTTTGATTATCATGTAAAACTAATGTTTTTTCATCCACTCTGCTGTTTTGATAGGAAAAAAAAAGAATGGAAACATCCCAAATACAGTAGTCTATAGATATGCAGCACTACATCTTCCATTTTCTGTAAAATTAATTGATTGACTTAACAAAAAAAAAATAATCCCTTATCCACTTGCAAGTGGTGACCACTAAAAACCTCATCAAGATTCTCATTCTCTGCTGTAAAGAAATGGGGAAGTAAAGAAATACATCATGCAAAAAGTCAGAGAAATGTACAATGCAATGCAAGCCTTAGCAGTCAAAAGACAGATTACAATGAGCTAAGAATATTATTATCTACATTCATGTCTCACTTTGAATCATTTCATTCTCACATATTTCGGTAGCAAACATGTCAACATCATGAAGCAATTCTAAAACCTAAACTGCTGTACATATCTTCACTCAAGTAGCCACATCTCCTGCTTCATAACTTCACTATTGTATTTGTGGACTATATACAGTGCGTGCACAATTTTCACTCCGATCTTTTTCTAGTTTTAGCTGGGATGTCTTGACAAAAACAAGACGTTGATAAAATAAAACCCACTACAGAACAATGTGGAAAATTCAATCCTGATTGTAAAAATAAAGAAATAACTATTGAAAGGATGGTTTTATATCTTCAGATACAGCTAGGGGCAAAGCGTGTTCATCAGAATTTTGTAAAATAATCTGGATAGCTGCCTGTTGTTTGGATGAAGAAAATTCACTGCATACTTGTTCCTCCCACAGACCCCAAGGATGCAAATGGGTACTATGTATATTGTATAATTTTCAATTGGGTTCTAACCCAGAGATATGAATAAAATGCTGTTCATTACACAAAGGGAAAAAGAAGGAGAGGAAGGGGATGGATTGGTTACACAACTCAGAAAGTTGCATTTTTGCTTTATTCTTTTTGAGATAAAGCCTAAAGAGGCACATTTTCCAGGAATTTAGAGTCAGGGGGAGAGAAACGGAAGGACACAGGGTACTCAGTTGATAGCCACAATGGCTGCTCCAAATCCCTGCAAAATTTCATTTCACTTGCAATCCTTTATTTCAGTATTATATACACACTAGGTCAGGTTCTGAAAGATTAGGTACATATAACATTTTGATGCAAATATAATATTCTGATTCTTCTTCATTAGAGGCTAAGAGGCTAAGTCTCCTGAAAATTATGGCAGTATTACTTTGGGTAAGAGTAGACTTCTACATGGAATAAGATTATAGGCATCCAATATGGATTAACTTTTACTTTGTAAAAATCACCTCGTGGTATTTCCATCAAAGATGGATAAAATATAACATCTTGAAAGTTTTCACATCTGAACTTAAATCCCAACTGAACCACAAATCCTAAATCAGGCCCCAATTTCCATAGCTATTCCTTACCATATCAAAATACTACATTTGCTTCTTTGCCCCTTGTAGATGGTCCTTTTTTTCTCCTTCTTGTGTGTTACAAAGAGTGAACTTAGTAATTTTAATCCCTCACCTTTTTCATTTCCATATGCATATTGTGGAGGCTTGTTTTTGTCAATGCTGTTAAAACTCTGACTTCTCCGATTTAAATTGGAAGCTCCCTGGACTTTGGTACTGTTGCCTGCAGCTGGCACTCTTGAGGGTCCTGGAAGCCTGGAATGGTGAGAAAATCAGTGAGAAACCAGTGAGAAATCTGTTAATTTTACGTAATACAACATATAGTGGAGACAGTGAGCAAATATCAGATCACAATTTTAAACCAAATAAACCAAGTGAATGCAGGAAGCAACAACAAACAGGAGGATTCAAATTAGTTAGACTCCACAAATGAAAATTAAAGCTTATCCTTATGCACACAAAAGGGAAAAAGATGCTTTCTAGAGTCACAAGACATGTAAGAAGATGCTTTGCATTTGCCATTAACATTGCTAAAACAGATTCACCCTAAGAAATATTAAAGTGCAATATCAACCTTTACTAATATGCTATTTTTGGAGAGAAAATATTAAATAAATAGATTAGAAAGTACAGCAATACACAGTTGAGAAATATTTTGTATATCTTACTCCATTAAATTTTTTACAGTTGTGTTTAGCATAAAAGTTGGCTTTTTACTTATCTTCTTCAGTTCTTTTTCTGAGGACTATTGGCTAAAAATACTTCCACCTTACTATTTTAAATGAAAAAATATTAAGATACTTATTTTATCTAGATGATACAAATGATTTTATACGTTTTAAGTAGAAGTTTATAATGTAGACTATACAGTTCATATTTTAGTATTTGCTGCCACCATCTGAACCTTACGATGTGGCTATGCTAAGGGAAAAGTGTAGATTCTTGTTTCTCACATGTGTAAGCCGGCATCGTTTTAAATTTGTTTTCTGCTCTAAGATACCTTAATACATGCCTACTTCAAATTTTCTGAAGCACCTTTGTGGGCACCCCCACTCCTTTCCCAGTTTTGTTATTTCTTAGACAAAATTAATTGCTCAAATCAGTCCTAGGCTTTTGCCATAGCAGAGCATCTCTCTTCTGTTTCTTGCTTATTGGAATGATTTTATAATGGCAGTGCAAATTATACCAGAGGTATCAAATTCTGTTATTTTTGCTTTATTATGAAAGAACAGCATTAGAAGGAAGGAAAAAAAAATCACATTACAAAGAAGTACAAAACATTTGATTTCTCACAATCTTTTTCTGTTCGTTTAATACACTGGCATAACAGAAATGTTCAAATAATTTTATTTTCATTTGCAAACATTTGTAAACAGCTCCATATTCTCTTTCTTTACCAGTCTAAACCTCAGAGAACTAATGCACTGGTTATTTCCATGGCTCATTTTGGCCAGCAGCGTGCCCTACTAGTCACTGTGCCGAGCCCAGAGCAGGCTGTCTCTGCTCTGCAGCTGTACACATGCTAACCTTTACTATGACCTGTGAACTTGAGTGATCTTCTGTTCCCTGAAGAGCACACTAAAAACCAAACTTAAAATCCATTTGCTTCTTCTCATTATCCTAATCTGACAGGCAGAAAATGCCCTGAGACCATTTGTCAAAGGTAAATGAAAAGGAATATGCAACACGAGAAACGCATCAGTTCTATTAAAATACAAAATAGTTCTGCATATATTCTGTATGTCAGAATTTAAGAACTTGCCACAATAAGCACATTATGAATATGAGGTCATTTTCTCTACACACTTTCCAGTTTATTTTATCTGCTGACTTTCTTAACTGAATTCAGGTTTTAAATTGCTCTTGCAGAATCATGTTAAGCAGCTAAGGAAATGCAAAGAAGAGTATAACAAATAAGGGACAAGTCACATACCTCTGAACAGGCTTTGGAAATACTGCCCCAGATTTAAAGTATTAGACAATAAGACTGTTAACTTTGACATGTTGAATGTGGACAAGACAGGAGCATCAGCAATAAGAAAAACGAAGACCTATAAATGCAGGTACAAAGCAACTGGACCATGGTATAGCTCATTTCAAGCTATCACCAACAACTCACATTGTGTTAGTATTCTATACTGCAAAATGAAATCTTTATTGTAGATTATGCAAGTTAGAGTTCATTGGTCTCACCAATGAAATGTACAGCAAAGGTATAATTAATGAACACATTCATTATCACCCTCACCAAAAAAAATACAAACCCAATTAAACAAAAATCAAAAAAAAAAACCAGAACAAAGAGTAAGCTTTAGACCTCAGCTTCTTTCTTCTACAGTCTGGTTTGTAGATTTTAGTGCTCATGGAAATGACAGACTAAAAGTACTGACGAAATCTGAAACAAGTCAGCTTCTACACACAGCTTTGTCAAAATCACTGCCAAAACAAAGCCTCTCATTCGCTGACTGTGTGCAGGCTACTCTTGATGGAGCAGAAGTCTTGGAACTAATTCTTTTTTTTCTGCTCTATTTTGCTTCTGTGTAAACTTGACTCTGTGAACTAAAACTTTCAGGTAGGTGTGCTATATATGCCAAACATCTAGTGGGAACTGGGGTGGACTCCCAAACTTCTTTTCAGTAGTGACTGAAGTGAGGAATTGAGCCAGAAGGTACAGAGCACTAAAATCATCAACTAATCCTTCACATCCAATATTTTACATGCAAAATACAAAGATGCAGGATACATAACAACCAGAAATATTGCTAATATATAGTACAAATCAGCCAACTGGCCAAAAGCCAATTAATACAAGGCTTTTCTGTGGCAAAGCTCATAATTCCAAAGGTTGCAAACATAACAAAAATTACATTTTGTTTAATGTTTGTTTAAGTCCAAAGGATAAAATATCAATGGGCATATACTTGCTTGAGTATCACTAACAAGCAATAAATTAGAGATATTTAACTGACCTAGAAGCCTTTTTTTGACTGGTTGCAATTCCACTGTGATTAGACTGAGTTGCATATCTGGCTGTGAGACTGTATGAGAAGAAACAGAGAAATTGAATTAAAGAATTTCTTTGAATATGTATAGAAAGAATACACTTACCAGAAAACAATGACTTAATGAATGCAAATTGAACATGGATAGAAAATGCAAATTAACTGGCAACAATATGAAACAATGTAAGCATGCAGATTTTTATGAGATGCAATGAACAGGTTATGAAATAATGGATATTGTTATAAAATGTCTCATTTGCTAGAAATTATCTTACAAATAGAAAAAGCGAGCAAATTTCCACAGTGTGACTGAATTCCTGAAGTATAGCTCAATTCACACAGCATGTGAACTTTAAAACATGGTGCTTTTTTTTTTTTCCATGAGAAGCACTAAGCACAAATATTCTCCTGCTGTTCTTTCCAGCAACTTGACTGGATTCGCAGTAGGGCTGTTAGGGACAGATTGAAATTCAGCATGGACTCAGAAGAATTCCCACTGAAGCAAGGTGACCCTCCTGACAGACAAGCTATATGCAAGAAGCACCCTGTCACAAATTTTATTACTGTTACAGCACCGGTCACGTATGCAATGACCCAGGCAATGACTCAGAAGCTGCTTTACAAAAGCCCTGGTATGTTCTTAGACTCACTGTGTAATTCCATAGGAAAATGCACTTTTGTCTATTAAGGCATCCAAGTAGCATTTCTGCAACAGAAAACATGCTATGCTATAGGGCTAAAAACTGTATGTTCCTTTTGACACCTAACAACCTGGCACTACTAGACAGCAAATTAATTCCTCTAATCTTTTAGACATTTGCATAGGGAATATATCCAATGTATGGCCAAGGTACAAGTAATTTCAGTTTCCATAGACAGGTGCATCGTTTGGGATCCACAGTCTACAGCTGCAGATGGGTGTCTAAGCCAGGTGCAATCACAATCAAATTCCTTGAATTATTAAGGAAGTCATGGACAACTGAATAAGCAGAAACTCTGATAGTCACATATTTCTTTTGTTTTTTTCAGAGTTCTGCATCTTCCACCAATTATTCTGAGTAGAAGCTGAAACCACAGTTCTCTAGTCCTAGCTTTATAGACTGGCAGCACTTTTTAGAAGCACCTGGTGGTGTTGAGTCTACCACAAGAGTGTTAAGCAATTTCTGCCAGTCCACTGAAGCAGCCAGGCTTGAGTGGAAACCAGATGGGAGAAGCTGTCAGGAAGAAAGGTCTTCCTTTTCTTAGTGCTGCAGTGCTGAAAAGAGGCAAGAAGATGGCACAAATCAAGGGACAACATGAGACTGGAATGGGATATGAGGTTATTGCTACTTTACTAAATTAAACCCCAACAAAGGGTTCAGAGCTGCCTCCATTTCTGCCAATTAAAAATTACACATTTGCACATGATTAATATGAAAGAAAAAAGAGTACTTCAGTTTTAAGAGGGCAAAAGGGAACCATTTAATATATAAAAGCAACATTCAATTCTCTGAATTATATATTCAGAGTAATGCTGACAAATTGCTTTTTTATATGACCATAACTTCTGTGGATATTATAATACATAGTATTACTTATAATAATACCAAAACAATTCCACAATAATTACACTTAATGTAATTTTATATATCTAGTTTTAGTATACTGAATTATGTTTCACTTACAGCTATATTTCTTAATAATGTCTGGACTTCTGATGCAAATGTGACATAAGTTGTTTTACTTAATTTACGACATTTGTGCCTGGCATAATAGCCTATCTTTTGATGAGATCTTTCTCTTCTGTTTTTTTTTCCAACATATTTAAAATGAAGTAGTCTAGAAATTAATAGTTGGTTATCTGCATTGACTAAAATAAAAGATTTGTGAGAAAAATTGTATGTCAAATAAAACCTTAGCGCATTTATGCTGTGAAAGGTGGAATGATACAAAGTACAATCAAGACAGAAAGTAAGATGGGAAAAAAGAGTGAGTAGGTTGCACTGCCTTAGTGAGTGTATCACAGCATTTCTACCTCAAACAACACATTCCAGAGTAAATTGAAAGATCAAAACCCTTAATCTCAGCGTTGAAAAACTAGCCCACAGACCTTTAAGAGCAATAAATACATAAAATACCTATCTGATAATGCTTGCTAGAATGCTTCCCTTCTGTTCCTGTTACCTGGGACTCCAAGTAGTTATCAAGTAGTTATGAGGTAGTATGGAGAAGAAAGAACAGTGATGTTGCTGACCCCAAGGTGCTGATGGAGAACACCATGTCTGTATTGTGCTGACTGGTTGCAGAAACCAAGGCTCTGCGTGGTGCCACATGGCTGCACAGCACAGTCAGCTGCACTGGGGACCTATGCACAATATCCCATCAGGACAGGGAACTAATAGAGATCATTAATTTGCAGGCATGACACAGTTACAAAATGGTCCTAAAAAGTGTAGAGGACACTAGGAAATCAATATAGGCTACACTATTAAATGGCTTTATGTGGCACTTAGGGACAGGTTTTAGTGGTGGACTTGGCAGTGCTGGGTTAGCAGTTGGACTTAGAGGTCTTTTCCAACCTAAATCATTCCATGATTCTATGAAGAGATTGTTTGAGAGAGAGATCTCTATCTTGTTGCCGTACAATATGTCAGAAAAGAAGCAGGTCCTTGAAAGTGGGTTAACACATACAGCTGAAGGATGAAGCTTCTATAATCCTGAAAAGAGCATGAATCAAGCTAAAAATATTTTAACCTCCATCTTCAAAAAGTAACCCAGGCAGTGACATGCTGTATATCATATACTTTTTATTAAGTCTTCCAAAGGGTCAAAAAGATCATGTTACATCACAGTGTCATTTTCCTATAATCTTGAGTCACATGGTGCTTCTAAACGCCAGCTATGGAGTATGTGAAAATTAGAGAAAGGCAAAGGGCTTTGTAGTATATAATCAAACTCCTTCTTCTTTACTGGCATACTTGAATTTTAATATGCTGTTGGTCTTACAAAGTGCACTTAGTCTCTAGTGTGAATGCACTCCAGAGCTGTTCAAGACTTTTGTATTAAAACAGATCTCTGAAAAACGACTAGTTTAAAAAGAATGCTTTTTCAATGTAAAAATTTGCCTAGAGGGTCTCAGTTGCCTCATGCACCTTTCGTTCTTTTTAATTTTTTTTTTTCTTAAATAATTTCTTTCATTCTACTGGTTGAAAAGAAATAACATTCTAATGTGTACCTGACTCCAAATTCCAAGTGTGCGTAGGAAGATGCCTGTGCTGGTTTTGCATTAATTGACACGTCGGTAGGGAGAGAAGAGGGCACCCACTGAAGCTTTCTCCTGAAGAACTTCCCCTGTGACTTGATGGGACCAATCGGAGGCTGGTTTGGTTGTTGACAGCCTGGGAAACCAATTGGAGGACTTGGTCCGCCTCTGTGAATGCACATTTTGAAGCGGGCCAACATCACGAACTTTTCTTTTCTATTTCGCCCTGAGACCAGGTCGCTGGGGCTGCGATCCCGGCCCTGCTCCTCTGCGGGCCTGGCGGGGGGCAGGCTGGGCCCCCCTGCCTAGGAAGCTGCCAGGCATGTCCCGGCAGGGAGGAGGTGTGGCCATCGGCTGTGATGCTGCAGCTGAGGTCCAGGGAGGGTAATGAGATCTTAGCCGTCCCCCTCGCTCCGGGTCCCCTTCCCAGAACAGCCGCTGCCATTCTGGCCCAGGCTCCTGTTATCCTAGCCCTCACTGCTCAGCCCAGCGCGGTCGAGTCTCCTAAGATTTGGGCACACTTCAGCATGGCAGCCCGACATTCCTCATGTGGGATCTTAACCCCTTCAGTGCACAGGTAAAACAAACAGACCTTCAATCCTCCCTTGTGTGAGAGAAATAAGAACAGAGAGGAGATACCAAAGTCAATAAAGCAGAAGTCAAATCCCAGATAGAAGGAAAAAGAGGAGATGCCATTAAGAGGCTGAAAATTCTTTTGTAAGCTATGGGGATGGACTATAATACATTTAAGATCCCTTTAAACCGTAGAGAAAACATGGGAGGGTGGAGTGTTCAACATTATAGAATATGAGCAAAGACACTTATGCTGACTAAACAAATGATTTTATAAGAAGTATAAATAGAGAGAAGAGAGTAATGAAGACCCTTTACCACGAGGGAAGAAGAGGACCTCTATTCCCAGAAGTGAAGATAACTTTAATAATAAATAAGGTGAACCTTTGCTTTTGAACAACTCATTCTTAAAAATAATACCCCATGAGTCTAACATGGCCCAGAAGCACAGCTATGAAAAGGCTATGAAGATGGGAAGAGTTTCACAATTGCAGATTCCTGGGCAACTGCTATTCATGAGAAGTGAAGACACAAAAGAACTGTTTTTTTTCTTTCTTGTGGAGAAGTCCCTGTAACATGACAAGGGGAGACTCCTCTCCCTAGAATAAACAGAAAAAAACCTATTCTTAAGTTAGTAACTAACTAGAATATTTCTACATATTGTTGTTAAAAAAAAAAAAAAAATTGAAGGAGAGGGGAGNATATTGTTGTTAAAAAAAAAAAAAAAGATTGTAGGAGAGGGGAGGAGAGGTGGTATATAAGTTTTATTCTGAATCTTATTCTTTTAGGCTTGTTAACAGAAGTTTTCTTTACACCTTCTAAGTTTTAAATCTGCCTTATTTTTGTTCCTAATCCTATCTCACAAAAAAAAAAAATTAAGAAAACTAAAATCAGCTAATCCAAAGCATTACACTAAACAGGTGTTTCTGCCCGATTTCAAACTAAAACCAGCATAATCCCCCAGGAAACAAAAGTTTCCAAGCCCTCTTCATGCCAAACAGTTTGGGCAACTAGAAGATCCCTGATCCCCCATATGTACTTTCAAGGAACAATTAGGAAGAAACAAAAAAACCCTTGATTTTCTGTACAAAGAATATTTTTCAGACTTCTTTTACCTTTTTTGCCCAAACATAGTGAATTAGTATATGGCCATATATATATGTATGTATGTATCTATCCATATACATGTATATCTATACATATGTATTTATTTATAAATTAATAAACATTTAACATTTATATAAATGTTATTTATGAATGTGTGTTTTATAGATAGAAATATATTATCTGTATAAATCTAACACATAAATACACTTTTTTTTTCCATTTGTAAGAGGAAATGTCTATGGCTCAGTCAGTTCCAGCTTGTACCCTGTCATCTGTTCTAAATTATTTGGACATTTCCCCTTTTCACTCTTTGAGCATCTGGCAACTTATTCAAGCAGTCTCCAGATGATTCATGCTTGAAGGTACAAGTAAAATTATGTTTTCAATGTTTTCCTGTTGTTCACAACTTGTAAACCAAATTGCAGATAACCCAGTTTTGCATCAATATTTATGTTCCTGCAGAATACAGAGACTTTTAATAAGAATGAATCATCTGCCACAGTGACCATAGCTTTCCTGCTTTTGTCCCAGTATTGTAGTAGAGGTATTTTGTGGAATTTAATGAAGGAGTATGTGAATCACAACATTAAAGAAACAAAATGGATATCTAGCAGTAAGCGTGTTGTGGTTTAAGACACTGTGCTACTTCACTACTGCATTTAACCTAACCTGTAGCACAACTTAAATGCCATCTTTTAAACCTTACTATTTTTCTCTGAACAAATTGGACAAGTGGGTAAAAGCTTGCTGCCAGAACTAGGATTAGGCCCTTAGGGATCAATTGTACCATTTTATGACCTTATCTCCATACCATTTATGATCTTACACTAAAACAAAATTATATCAGAGTATCATATGCCACCATTCTACTTCACAGTTTGATACAATAAAACTGTAATAAAGTTTCTTCCTAGAGGGAATGGAAACGGGGGTGACAGAAATGCTAATGCTTTTTTCTTCTTCAAATCTATGCTAATTATCACTTGAATCTTTGCACAGAAAGTCCACATTCATAACACATCCTAATGTATGGTTGGGTCACTGCACCAGTCAGAAAATTATCACATGGCTAACTGTTTCTATCGACAGCAGTAAAATACATTTTGTTTGGTCTCCCCATTGACTTCAAAACGGTAAAGAGTTTTGTAATATAAAAAAAATACAAAAGATTCTACCAGCAGTTCAGCTATTTTCCTTTACGTATTTTCCAAACACAAAAAAATTCTTTTAAGTCTGGTGAATTATAAATATAAAGAAACCCTTTTCTTTTTCACTTCTATTTAATCGTATTTCCATAGGTAATGATTGCCAAACAGCACTGCCTATGCTTCTTTGGAATTTATATGGATTTTTATTTTGAAGTGTTTTGATAAATGAAGAGAGAAATTAGTTTCTTTCAAAGCAGCTTCCAACTGTAATGTTATTTCATTAACTGACACCTGCAAAACTACAATATGTAGAATATCAAATCTGTTGCACAGTCTGTGAAAACAGTAAGAAATAACAGATGATATTTTTATCATCTGAAAGATGATAAAAATATCTGACAGAAACAATGAAAGTAACAGTACAAATATAAAACTATGACTTAAATGAATGTAAAAATGCAAGGAAAAGACTGGGTCACACATTGGTATTAATGAATTTATCAAGGAATTTATTAAGGAATAAATAAGAACAAAGAAATAACATTTTGCTTTATAATAGGTAAAAAAAGGAATAATTTGACAAAAAGAAAAAGAAGAATGAAGACTGTGTTAATTTCATATGGCTACCCTTGTATTTTACATGTGTTGTAATTTCATTTGCCATATACAGATAATTATAGGCAAACTCCAGTGTTCACAAGACATCAGAATTAAATTGGTGGCAGGTCTGGGAAAGTAATAAATACATGGACATTTGCATCAGATTTCATTTTCAGAGAATGAGAAGATCTAATAAGTCTCAGTAGAGAGTGAAGGTAGAGCAACAAAGAATGTCTGAAGGGAAAACAACTTAATTATAAAGCTTCTATTCCTTCAAAAGGAAATATATACAAGATTGGATTCAAATGCTACAAGGATGAACGGAACACTTCCCATTCTACATGATCTGGATTAACAGCAGTGAAAATCATGGGCAAAGTGCATAAAAACTGACATATAAAAAGTAATGAGTGGCAAGGGTGACACAAGTCAGACAATGAGAATATTTGAAACATACAAAATTAAAATTGCCACTAAAATTGATTTAAAACACTCTTTTGAAACTGTAAGAACAGATAATGAGAAAAGATGACAGTTGCATTTTGAACTGCTAACAGCAGAAGTGACTGGGAAAAAATATATTGTTCTTGAGCAGAGGTAATTTATAAACAGAAGAAATCAGGGTAACTACATGTCACAGGTTTCTAAAGGAAGTGTTCAGACATACATCAGGTCCTTTGCACGGAGAAAAAAAATGTGTGCAACAAACAGTGGGAGATGCTAATCAGTAAAGGACGAGTTTGAAGGATCCAGCCCACAAAAATATGTAAAAAGGTAAAAGATAAAAGCAATTCATGAAGGACTGGTAGTGAAATGGTCAAATAGGGGAGTGAAAAGGTCAAATAGTTTAAAAAAATCTGAAATTCTATTGATAGACTAAAAATGCTTTTTAATTTATATTTTTTCTTTTCTCTCTAGGCATGCTATAGTCTGCTAGAGTGGTGTTTTTAACTGTAGAAAAGACCATTTATTTTAGAATCTGAATGCCACTTTGAAACATCTTCTTAGAGAGGATGGGTTACATGGAAGAAGTATATGAAAAATACATTCTTACTACTCCTTTGTTCTGTCTTTTCTGTGTAAAGGTTATTAGACAGGTTTGTCAATTTGCCACTGAGACACAATAATTGCTTTATTTACTTGGACTTCAGGACAAATATGATGAAAGAACTTCCTTTCTGAAGTCTCTCTGATTTGGAACCTTGAGGACTGTAATGATTGCCTCTTTGGGGAGGAGCACAAAATGGGGTCACAGCTGATTTGCAATGTAAAATAAAAGGTTAAAATAAAATTAAATACCTAAGGGCCATTTGAAGGTCAGCTTCCTGCAGATCCTGGAACAATCACATTAAGCAATTCATTCTGCATTATCTCCCAGACATATAAAAACACATCAGATTAGCTTAATAGTACTTTGTTTGCTTAGACCCTTCTATACTAATTAGAGAGCAGAAAGAAGAAATCAGTATTTTCCTAATTTTTCTTCTGTTCAGAATCAGTGATTTGATAATGATTCCACAGTGGGAAAAGCAGGTACTACCTAACTCTCTCCCTTCACTTGGTTCCAAACCAAGTGACTAGCAATGGCAAGAGCTAAGGACAGCAAAGGGGCTTGTTTCATCACTTCCCTATATATTAACCAAGAAACACACATGGCTATGTACACCTTCCATTATCCAGCCTATGTCAGTGCAATGCACTTGGTGTAAACTGCTGTAACCATATTTTAAACCTACAGAATATTTAAATGAAGGCCTTTTTCTAAACGAGTGGTGTAGTCAAGACTGTTATAGAGATTGCCACTATTCTGACTTGGATCTATTTCAATTCATAATCATAACCACTACTTTTCATTACTGTGTTTCACACAGCACAAGCTCTGTGTCCAATATGCTTAATTTCTTCCCTCGTACTTCTGATCAGCAGGCAACACAAAACCCTGTTCCTTGCAGTGGTTATATACAACTGCCTGTAGAAATCAGCCACCTAACTTTGTTTATATGCCCAGGAAAACAGCGTGCACTTTTAATACAACAAATTTAACAAAATCCATCTGGACCTCAAGCTGTGCTCATCGTTCCTGTGTGTGATAAAATAGTTTGTCAATCTAGGGGAATTTTTCTGACAGCTTACTGAAACCAGTTACTTGTCTAATCTATAAATGAGACAGAACTTCTTTCATCCACATGTGTTTTCTCTTAGTATCTGGGTGGTTCAAAGACCATCACCACAGATATGGAATCCACTACCAAAGTGAAGCATAAAAATATAATGTAGCCATTGTAGTCATCTGTCTATACTGATAGATACAAATAAGGTCACCAGCATTGTATTTTTTAAAATAAATTACAGAGCTGCAAGGAAAGAGTGAAGTGCTGACTTCAGATTTCAAAATATTGAATTCCCACAGTTAGTCAGGGACAAATATAGGAAATTTTAGGGTAAAAAGAAATCAGAAATCACATCTAAAACTATTCTTTGCCTTTGGTTACTATTTATTTACCGCAGAATTTTTTCACTAATAGTCTAATAATTTCAGAGTTTTTATAATTAGTGGTGCGAAACTATGATCTTCCATAAATAAAGTATGCTTTTTGCAAGATAGTTGCACTTACTATGAATCAACTTCCTTCCCTTCTTTTACATTTCATTTGAAATGTTGCTGTTGGCCATAGGACTAGATAGGCCAATGATACTCTTTAAAGCAAGAAGAATCTTGCTTGCCTTCTGTATGCTGAGTTTTCACAGTTCTGATGTTGGTCACAGACAGCTTACATGGGATTAGGAATGTTAGAGTATTCCACACTGACCAATTTTGGATAACTTTCTAAGGAGCCCATGAAAGGAGACTCATTATCCTCCATGCAAACTTTTCACTTAGGAAAGAGAGGTTCCTCCAGAAATTGGTTTAATTACATTCCTGGTCTGTGTTGTCTCCTAGTCACATGAGGACAACTAGCCTACTGAATTAATTTTCTGAATTCCTCGTTTCTAATGAGCACAAACCTAATCCATCCAGTCTTGTGATATTCTGATTATAACCTTCCCCTTTGGCCTCTGTTTGTTTCTGTTCAGAAAATAACCTGTGTATGAAACCTATAGACTCCTAATATAATTTGGGGCCTGTTTCAGTTTTTGTTGACAAAGGGCTCAAACACTGTATAAAGTCGCTTGTCTTCAGTGGCACGTGGAAGCGCACAGACACAGTAATGATCACAGACATTGATCATTACTGAGGATGTCATAACCTGGAAATGGGGATGAGTATCATCACCATCACCATCATCATCATCATCACCATCACCATCACCAGCAGGACCAGTCTCTTAATTAGGAGAGTGACATGCTAGCCCTGCACATACAAAGACAAAACTTTCTTGGTCTTCAGCAGGGCTTGAATGCTACAACCTCTGTAATTTGACCACCTTCAGTGTGACCTCTTAGAGGTATTTCCCTCTTCCATATATAATCTGTATTTCTCTTGGAAAAAATGAAGGGCATCATCTTCTCATATTTGTTTAATAAAGAAAATACAACAGCCTTTTACCTCCCAGGAAATAAAGTTGAAATAACCCAAAATGCTTAGTATATGTTAGCTGGAAGCAATGAAGAAGGTAACCTCTCATAGAATATTACAACCTAAAATAACCTCAGTTATTCATTGAAACTAAGACATAGTTTAAATACTTAAAGTACAACATGAAATATGATTGATTATTGAAGATTTAAAAATAATTAAAGCCTACATAAAGCACCCACCTTTTTCAGAGTATATATTTTGCTTTTGCTTGCATGTATGCACACATACAAGCACATGGATATCAAATGCACTTAAATGTACAGAGTGCGTCAAAAAGACATCTTTACTTCTCAGGTGTCTAGCAAAGTAAATATGTGTGAGTCTTCCAGTAAAATAAAACACCCATGGTGCAAGAAGATGATTTTCACAATACCCTTGAAAATTTACTCAAATTAGGTTTGAAGCATTTTGCCATTATAGAAAAAAGATTAATGTCCCATTCACATGTTAGCAGCTACATTTATTATCTGGCTTCTGCCATAAGAATAAGATAATTTTTCTTGTTCCTTCCTATAGCCTGAAAGGACTACTTCTAGGTAATAAAAGATCACAGGTCAATTTAATGGAAACTGCTCTCTGTTGTGTGCATTTGCCAAATATTTTTTTACTGCTCTCTGTTGTGTGCATTTGCCAAATATTTTTTTCCAAAATATACACCATAAGAGATTTTCTGCCTTAAGGCTTCTGCATACCAAACCTTTCCACAGTTATGTTACAGATGTTAGAAAACAGAAAGAATCAAGATTTTTTAAAAACATATGTAGAACACGGTAATAAAAAAGGCATACCTGCATACTAAGTGTGTAGTAATAAATAGCCTTAAATATTAACATTCACTATGAAGGGATAAACCAGCTAGTTTTATCAACAGCACTTCAGAAAAAATGTAAAATGACTCAATTTTAGATTGATAGCAGTTAGATTATCTATTGGGTTAATACTTTCATATGGACAATATGAAGAACGTACATTAATATACACTTCAGATTTTATCACTTTCCAAAATTCTGAATACAGTGAAATGTGTCGGTTTCAGTATCTGCATGAAACTACTTTTTGCCACAAATATCTAAAGGTCTTAAGTGTCCGATAGAACAGTCATGTGAGTCCTCAGGACCTTCTAAATCACGAGCTTCCCCCAGCTCTGTTATGCAAGTTGCTTTTGTAATTATTGCTGAGATACACCTGACATGAAAGCAATCATAGAAATCAGTTTGAGGAATCATGTAAGCTACCTGTCCACATTTCAGAGAGGAAGAAGTGGGCAAGAGGCAAGATGAATCTCGCCAATGTCATCTTTTCTTTTTCAGTTTTCATTCTAAAAAGAAGCTTTAATTTACCCACTAGCACCTTTAAATGAGAACGGTGTTTGGTAAATATTTTTAACTAATATTTCAAAATTTTTACTTTATTGC
>VXBU01004137.1:34973-75802 GCA_013400315.1 Bombycilla garrulus
ATTTTTACTTTATTGCAAAAATAATTAATTTAATTAAATGACTGCTATGAAAAGAAGTGTTGGTAAGTCCACCACGGAGAATTCACATCAGTATACATTTATATATGCCCATATATTTGGGGAAAAGTTGTTTTCACATGTAGTCATTTTTCTTAGGATAGGCAATATTATTTTACGCTAATTCCTTTACAATAATTCAAAACAGTGCCAAGTGAAAAAAAAAGAAAATTAGTAATGAAAAAAATTGTGTTTCTGTTTGTTTCTAAGTTCCAGGGCTCCGTATTTTGCTACCAGCTCTTAATACTAGATGTATTTACAGTAGAAAAGAAAAATTTTTCATATAGGAGAAAAGTTTTTAGTAGGCACCTTTCTTTATCCTTAAAGACTTAAATGAAAAATATATGGATAGAAGAAACCATACTCCCTCAGGCAAGACAGAAGTTTATAGTTACAAGCATCAAACTTATATATATGTGAAAGCAAACAGAAAAAAATCTTGCTTTCAGTTTACAGATAAGAAAGATGGTATCAATCTTGGTCTAGTAATTTTTTACATAGAAATGTTTTACATCTGAAACCTAGCTATGAACAGAAATTTAATAAATTAATTAAATTGTTTTAAATTTCTAGATTAAAGTGGAAGGTCTAAAGCACACTGATGGAAGTTGAACTTTTTTTACACCAGTCT
Organism: Bombycilla garrulus; assembly: GCA_013400315.1. Lineage (NCBI taxonomy): Eukaryota > Metazoa > Chordata > Aves > Passeriformes > Bombycillidae > Bombycilla > Bombycilla garrulus. The sequence continues at coordinate 35,662 of VXBU01004137.1, forward strand.
TAGATGTCACTCTACAAAATCATAAATGCGGAGGATCTGGGACAGTGAATAATTGCCTTTCTTCTTAATGAAGCATGTTTTAACATAGAAAAATAGAAGAGGAGAAAAAAGTGCAGAAGGACCATGAGATCTCAGGGAATTACAATGGAAAGCTTAATAAGATTTACCACCTCTTGCCTACCATGTGCAACTATCATCCAAATAGTAAAAAACCTGTTTTATCTAGGCTTTTTTGGANTAAAAGCATTTCACTTCATAATGCCCCAGCAAAACAAGTGTATCTTAATTTTTGCATCAAATGAGTTAATTAAAATGCTGCTAGCAACACTCTCCTCTGAAAGATATTTTTAAAACATTTCTAGTTCCAACATACAGATGTCTATCAGGATGAAGTGTTAAGCTTTATCAACTGAAGAAGAAATATGCTTATTATAGACATGAAAGTGCAATTTATAAATCAATGGACTTAAGAACCAGAATCTCAATATATTAGTCTAATATTTCTAATCCAATGTAGATCATTGACTTACCACATTCTAGACATAAGTCCACAAAAACATTTTAAACAAGCATATAAAAAATGCAACAAGTACTAAACCTAACAATGCAATAGAAAAAACTCTTCATGAAGATTTACAGTTGACTTTTTTTTAACTTACCCAATAAAATATACATTGTTAATACTCTTTCCATTTAAACAGGTATTTGTGTTTCAAACTCATTCTTCTATAGTGGCCTTTAAGCAACTACCTTCTAAAAATATGTTTTTAAATATAGTCTGAAAGCAATGTAATTCAGCAATTATTGGATTCTGATGAGTGCTCTGCTTTCTTAAAACTAAATAAAAAACTGAAAAAACTTAAAAGAAACAACTAGATTAAGGCTATTTCTTCTCCCTTTAAAAAAACATATTTAAATAGAATTAGGCCCTCAATAACCAGAATGTGCGAGGACAAGAAGAGTTTATAACAAATAAAAGTATTAATTGTGCCTTTTCCTCATCCATTTTTTTAAAGGGAGAAGAAATATCATTTACATGTGGAACTGGATATGTGAAGAAAACATGAAAATAACCAGTATACTAACCACATTGGTTTGCTAGTAGTCTCTTAATGTGCAATGGGCAGAAAAAAAATCAATCATAAACTAAAAGAAAGGCTTACAATTAATTAAAATTGGAACTAAATATAATTGGGACTGTTCCCTGCTCTTGCTCTAACTCTACTCCCAAGAAATGTGGGCTTACTACCAAAAAAAAAACCACATTGAAGCCACTGCATAAATACNTGAAACCACTGCATAAATACCTTAAAAAATTTAAATGGCCTAATTTTTATACAAAATTATGTCTTTCTTGAACAGAAAAATAAAAAGCTTTTACACCTGAGAAAAATAAGTTTTTAACCTACCTTGACTGCATATCTTGATGTGTTTTGGATTGGCTGATTTCAGCTGGAGTTGAAGGGACTTGCTGTTGTAGCTCCACCAAAGACTGGTAGTACTCTTGCTGATGATGTTGCTGCTGTTTGTACCGAGACAAACTGAAAAATAACCCTAAAATGGCTTTCAAATTTCCATTCCTTATTTCTATTTAAAAAAAAATTTAAAAAAGAAAGAGAAAAGGAAGTGAAAACACTTTGGTTTTAGACTTCAGTTTTGTTAAAGTCATACTATGAAATATGTCTGTACATACCTATAGCTATACATGTTTATGTCTTATATCTCTTCATTTACCTGTAATATCAGAGACATTTTAGGTGTCACTGATAGTTTATCTTTTTATTATAATTTTTGGGGTTTTATGTGTCAGTGTTGCAATAAACACCTATCTCTACAATGCCTTCATGATGAGTCATTTGCATGGTCATAAACAAGAGCATATCCAACCTTAAATAAGACATATAATCTGAAATTATTANNNGCCTCAACAAAGTGCAAAGATTCTAATTAAGGAAAAGCTCTTTCAGAAAAATCTGAATTCTTTCTGGCCTTAAATATACATCCCTTCAAACCTCATGATTTTAAATTACTTTTTTTGCTTTTGGGGCAAATTCTGTACACATCGGTAATAAGCAGTCAGATCTGGAAAAACTGAAAAGACTCTATGGTAATGGTTCTTGTTAGGTGAGCACATAGCCATTCATACAAATGTGCAGGATACAAGAGAAGAAAATAAATGGAAGGTTGTTTTTAAAAAAGGTGACCATAATGCTCATGATTACATGTTTAAACTTTCAAATGACATGATTTTATAGCTTTCTATTTTATACTTCTGTTACTGATAATGAAGACAAAACTACAGCTTTGACAAGGCTAAACAGCTACCTGAATACAAGTCTGGTGAACCCCAGGAGCATCCCTATGTCTCCCATTACTTTTTCAGCTTTTGCCCAGTCTGAGATGAAGATTTTAAAAGGATGTTGTTATTCTTTGCTGATAAAGGATCTCAGTGTCAAAAAAAAAAAAAAACCAACTCAGAAGACTTTAATGAAATTATTTGCAGCATGTAGGTCTGTGTCTGTTCATAACCTCATTTTTAATTTTCTTTAGCACTGACCACCTTGTGAAAGGTTTTTATTAGACCTATAGACTTGCAACCTGACATGCAATGCCACAACCTTTCTGCCTTCCTGCAAATCAAAATACTGAACTGTGTGTGCTACACAGCTTTCCTAGGCAAATTTTCAAGTTGAGTTCATACAAAATTACTGTCATTTTCATGTCTCTAAAATCATATAATTTTCATTCAATAGGATCAGGTGAAATGTTAATACATATACTAAGGCCAGCAAACACTGGAGCTTTTATGCTCACTACCTGTTCTTGAAAAGCAAACCCAATCCTGGACACTGGAATATACTTTACAAAATTTGTAAAATTAGTAAATTTGTTGTAAGCAGCCATACTTATTCATCTTCGCTGTGAAGATGCTGCCAGATATTTGATTAGCAGTGAAACCATGAGAGATATGCAGAACTTTTCCAGAACAAGTAAACTTCCGCAAGTCATGCTGGTTTCAAGGAAGATCATTGTCAAGGAATATTAAAAAATTATATTTAAAATTATCCTAGAAACACTCTAAAAACCACATAACTATCCATTTTAAATGGTTCTGATTTGAGAAGACTGTCAGTACATGACACCAGTTTATTTATTCTTATCATTTTGNTGCTCTTTTTGTGTTAATATACTTTTTACTATTTTCAGAGAAGGATGCTATCAGCAACTTTTTCTTTCCTACTTTTAATAGAGTTAAAGTTTGAAGATTTCTCACAAGCAAAAACCCCAGAAACTTTTAATGTGTACTAAACATACACTCAGAAAATGAGGGGATTGGTGGCTTTTTTTTTTTTTTTAGAAACTGGATAATTATTTATCAACTGGGCACTGAAGCAAAGATTTGGCAGTCAATATTTGAAAATGACTTTTTTCTAGACTGCTTTGCTCAACTGACAAAATGAGGCCATAAACTGGTTGTGAAATCTTCAAAATTTGTTAAGCTTTTGGTTTATTTTTCCACAACCCTTCTGCTCATTAATAAATGACACATTTTCCAAAGCTTATTACACAAAACTCAATTTCTTCTCCCCCTAAAAAACGGTATTTTTCAATATTATACAGACTAAAAATGGTCTATTTAAGGAAATCGCACCTCTGCATTACTTTGAAGAATATCGTTATGAAGATAGTAGTGGATTTACTCCAGATTCCTGACCAATTGTGTAACAGCAGAATTCATTTTAAACTTACCTCAGCACTAAATCTTAAAACTTGGTTTTGAAGAATAATGAGCATTTTAAATCCTAGACCTTGCATTTAGTCCTATGTAGTAGTATTGCTTTTAGTAGCATATGAACTTAAAGCTACACAATTGAAGCTTATATCCTATTAAAATTATTTGCCAAAACCAAACAAAGGTAGGAATGAGGACATTACTAAATGCACACAGATTCTGATGTTAAAAAGTATAGAAAATGTGTCATGTACCAGTTAAGGTAATCTGTGTTGCATGTTTAAAATCCTAGATAGGTTCAGGTGGTGAAAGATAGTAATTCTAAGTTAATTTAAAAATCAAACAGTGGTTAGCATTTGAAATTACTTCTCCATGAATCTTGTAGAATTCAACTGAAATTATCTCTGGAAAAAAAAAATCCTTCCAGCTTTTAGTTGTGCTTCAAGCAAAATAAAAATAAAAATGCATCCCTGGACCTGTTACCTTCAGGTGCCATAGAGGTCAAAGGGATTTTGAAGGTGCACAGCACCTTGCAGAACTGCTTAATTTGCTACAGTACAAATACGTTTTATTAATTCACTTGCCTCTTACATGAACAAGGCAATATTACATTATAATTAGAGACAACTGGTATTTTTAATGTTTTTTGTTTATTATATTTATTAATTTAGCTGCAACTACATTAGGCAATCACTTAAGGTGACTAATATAGCAGAATAACTGAAGCAGCAGAACCATTCACTCTTTCACTTAACAGGAGACATCAAAGGAATACCATAATTTTCAGACTCATCTGGACAGCATTACTACTAATAATAAATTTGCTGAAACAAATAGTCTTCCCCAGGTTTATTTAACTGAGCAATATTCTTATGTTCTTGTTTGCTGTTTTGAATCAAATATATTAACAAGTTAAAAAAGTATGCTTGGGAAGTTCTGTGACTAAATAATATTGTAGAGGTAACATGAAAAGATTAATACCATTGAAAAATATTGTTTTAAAACATTATCTCAAACTTCTAAACATTGCATTTCTTGGTTCAATTTCAATGGAAAATTAAAAGGAAACTCATTATCAGTAATCTATATTTGCATGCTGTTCAAGACAGCTGGAGCTTGGTATTTGGGTGCAAGTGATTTGTGTTAAGAAATTTATCTTTCAGAAGAAAACATTTTTATTTGTTCGGATAATTTGTTTCTCTTACCTTCTGCAGAAAGACCTTGCACATTTATGCCTCTGGCTGCCAGAAAGCTAAGGCAGACATCAACATTCTCAATCTGCAACATGAATAGAAATAACAAGCAGGATAAGACTATTTGACAAAACATAGAAATGTTGGGAGAGGGGGAAAAAAGAACTGCCAGGAATGAATACTTTACATTCATTGCATACTACAGCTCTTTACCAAAGTTTAGCAAGAATGATTACTGCTAATTGAGGAATAAAGATAAAGATTTCATTGTCCACTTTGGTGCTTAAAAACAATTCACAAATCCAGAATGGCATGCTGGCAACTCAGCAACCCACTTAGTTAACATAAAACTGGATTCTGTATGCTACAAACAAGCAGCAGTGAAAGCACTCATAGAGAATTAGACACTGAGTATATGTCCAGAGATGTGAGCAGCTGAGTTTACTAAAAAATGTAAGCAAAAAACTCCAACCGTGTAAGCAAAGGTACTTTCTTGAGATGATGTAGGATTCTGTGAAAATAGTATCACTGTCACTAATGGTTGCTCCTCTAATTTCTTTCCTTCAATCTTACAATAAATAAATTTATTTATTGTTTATGCTCCTCAGAAGAGTTCTTGCTCAGTAAAGAACATGGAGCTGGCTTCTCTTAGTGATTTAGAAGAAATCTACAGTTACCACAGAGAGCTTTAGGTACAAAAACGTAGCCTAAATGTAGATCAATAAAAGGATAAAATTTCTGCCTCTAAAATGAATAACCACAGAATTGGACTGCTTTCATGTGTTTATTTCTAATAGATGAGGGAAACAGGGTGTTCCAAAAGGTTCTTGAGTCACCATCCTCAGCTGATTACCCCAGTCCTTCCAGGACCACTGAAGGAATAATCACCTCTAAATGTAAAAATTTCTATCTTTGTCTATTAATATGCTGTTATGAAAACAGAAAAAAATATGTATAGAGAGGTGTTCTGTTTCAAGTGGCTTCAACAGGTTTGATTTTAAAATACATTTTTAGGTTGATACACTTACTTTGAGGCAACTGGGACCACAAAAATAAAACAAAATTTTAACAATAAATTATATATATGATAAATATGTATTATCATTGGAGAATATTAAAAATAAAGCAAAGAATATTCAACACTGAAAACATAAAGCTGCAATAGCTCAAGTCCATGCAGTTATTTTATTTGAATATTTACACATTTTACAATGTCTCCTGTAAATTGTTTTCAATCATCAAAACATAAGGGATAAATTCAGTCCTTCAATGAAAGCTACTTGATCCTTGGCAGCACCTTTTCTCACCTAGAAAAGTCTTTGACTACTATCATCTTTCTGCATTGGAGTTCTGCCATCGTTCTCCAGAAATGGTAGTAGCTAAAAAGATATAAATATTCTTTTTACTACTGACTCTAGAAATATGTATTACAAGTCTACAGACTGTCTTAATCCATGAGTATAAATGTATAAATTTATAAATACCTGAAAAATATTTAGATATGCTCTTCAAGGACAATAATAGTCAATACACTACTAAACACATTTTTAGAAGTCTTTTCAAACCTTGATTTCAAGGGCATACTAACATTTACAGTGAACGAGAAACAATATTTTTACTGAATCAATTACAGAAGAAAACCAAAACTCAAAGTCTGCAGTTAAATGAATTAAATTTACTAAAAAATTGGGGTCTACCATAAAGTTTTCATAGATCAGTTTGGTGAGTGTCACCAATTTTCACAGTTTATAATGTGGAATAACAATCCTAAAATCAATGGGATTACTCCAGCTCTGGCCCAGCACAGCCACTGCAGCAATGCAGGCATTAACTGTCATTTTCTTAAATGTTTATGTAGTTTTAGACCACAAAAAAACCCAAAAATTAACTAGAAAATTTTGTTAAGACATGGAGGCGTGACACAGCTAAATCAGTTGCAAGTTGGCTGCAGCTAAAATAGGAAGATTTGATTCTTCCTCACCTCCTCTTCTTCCCAGATGCGAGGGCACTGCTGCTGCTGGGCTCCAGCACTTCTCTGAGCACACCAGAGGAGCTGGCTCCGCGCAGAGAACTCACCCAGCAAAAAGGCAAAGGGATTTCAGTCATTCCAGTTTCCCGTGCAGCCAGATAAGCACAGGAGCCAGCAGAGGGGAGGGCGTGTCCCAGCCTGAGGAAAGCGTGGTTTGGGAGAGGAAAGGGGAGGTGGGAAGAAGGAACAAGGTGGATGGTGCCACTCCTGGTAGCAGTGGCAAGACACTGGGCTGGCTCAGCCCTGACCTCCAACTAAACCCCGGCATCAGTTGAGAAAATAGTGGACATGAAGAGAACATTCCTTCTCAACCTTTAAACAAGGTCAACTACAAAAGAAAAAAAACTTTGTAAGGAAATTTTTCCTGCCCTGAAAAACTGAAAAGAAATGGAGATTTGTTGGGCTATTAGCTGTATAGCTCATTGTGTCTTTGGCCTTTCAAATCAACCATATTGCAGCATCAATTACTTCAAAGATGGGAAATTCAGCTCCATAATTTAGTACTGGAAGCCAAAAGAAGTGAAAAAAAGGAAAAGGAAGAAAAAAAGGAAAAAAAAATCAGTTCAGTACAGTACAGCAGTAGCATTATTCTTCAAATAACTTCCTAGCATATATTTTAGTTTAATCAAGTAATTTTTGATAATGAACACGTCCCCTCTGCAGTAGTTCCACAGTTTTAGACCACAGTTATAACAAAAACCTAGTTCAGCGGAGAATATTTAAGCCCTAATATGAAAACACATCAATGTCTATCTGCAATACCAAATACCTAGAAATTAATAAGCCTATTACCTAAACCTTCACATACATTTAGTGAAAAATATCCTATAGAAATAGGACCCGGTTACTCTGTGTGTCTACTTTTAAAGTGCATGAGTCTTTGAAGTCATGTCTCCTAAACTCTGAGAAAAAAACTAATCCTTACCACTAACACCAATGACACAGTATGCTGCAAAACTACAAAGCAAATTCTGTTTGGCTTCAGAATTCACCAAGAGAAGTGTAACAGAAGCCCAGAGTTCAAAGTCACTCTTTTGGTAGGGGTGTATGAAGTAATAGCAGTGGCCAACTTTCATACAGTAGACTGGGTTTGCACTGTTAGCCTTATAATGAAGTCTTGTTTTGACTTGTGAATTGAGCAAGTTTGGTGTGGCAATTCACAGGCGCATAATACCCTAAAAATGTCAGAGAACAACTCTTGCAGTCATTTTTCTGATAATAACTGCAGTTACTATACTCAGAAACTCTTAGGGGATTCAATGAGACATACATTAATACATTTTTGTGTTATTTTCACTTTCTTTCCACTCCAGTCTAGAAAATGTTAGCCTTAAAACTGTCCCATTTTGTAGTTCTCAGTATGTCTCTAAATATTGCTTTAATTACCTACTTTTTGCCCTGGCAAACCACAGTTATTCTTTGAACTTAAACCCAAGCAGCCCCAAACACTTTTTCTTCAAACTCACTCACAGATGAGAGCAATTTTGCAATTACTAAGGTTCCAAGAGATTTCGAGCAGCTTCCATTCCTCAGTACTGTTTTAATCAAGAGTGGCAGGAATTCCTAAGTCCATGTTTATATAAGCAGTTATTCACTGGGGTAAACTCATCCTAGAGCTCACACTGTGAGTGAAGAATTCTACTGCTTATATATCAGTGGCTGAAGATTTTGTGGTGTAACTCAACAGACACCAGACAAATTTTGTACCTTACATACAGCCACAATTCTGTAGTGAATTTTGCTTGCAAAAAGAACTAGATTATGGCAGAGATTATGTTTATCATTACAGTGAGTTGTATCATGAGAACTACAAGGTATTGTAGGAGACAATATCGCTCATTACAGTCCAGAATTCAGGATATACAGATTGACTCCAAATTTTGCATATCATGATAGAGGAGAGTCTGAAATTTGCTTGTACAGGTTGCCAAGATCAGACTCTTGCTGCTGATAAAGTTCTCCACCACTGCCAATCCATGATTTTTATTTTTTTCCAAGGCTCTTATTTTATGTGGAAGATTCAAAAGAGTGGAATAAACGCACCACATTGAATAGCAGAAGTTAAATATTAAAAACCTTAACAACTATAAATAGTGTAAGTTAATAACTATGTAATAAATCTTCATTGCCATATAGATATTTGCCACTTAACTATTCAATTAACTATGTTGAAAGTCAAACAACACTATAAGAAATTGCTTTTCAGAGCTAAGAAAAACCTAATTCTGAAACCTAATCACCTCCTTATCAAATCTCATGGATATTATGTCAAATTTTGAAATGTAGCTCCAGCATTGTGGGTAAAGATACACTTGGCTAGGATAATGATAATTTAGGAATTAATTTGTGGCCATCATCAGGTAGATAACACATTAGATAATTTTTAATTTAAGCCTAATGGGTTATGGTTACTATATATTAGGTTTTCTTCATAAATCTGATCCTTTTAATAGTATTCATACACATAGCATTGTTACCTGGAATACTTAACACCATAAATGTTAGTGATCTCAAATACATTTTTACACTGATATTTAAGGGGTACAGTTCATATGATGATGTACTAATAAATAGAATTATCACACCTCTGACGATATTAATAGTTTAGGTGGCATGCAAAGTAGATATATTGGAAATATGTTGACACAGATGATATTGCGTAGTTGGGGGTAACCTGCTTTTGAGTGAAAGCTATTTGAAAGTTATCAACAGAAATAAATCATTAAATCAGACCAGGGGAGCTGCATGTAGATAAACAGTATAACTTAATACCCAGATGACTTACAGGAAGAGCTCATTTGTGGGATGTACTCACCAGTGAGTCAACATATAGAATATGTCTATTTATTCCTATTATTTTTGCTGTGACCAAGATTAGTTTGCATCTCCTTTGTCTGAAAGACACTTTCTTCACTTCCAAAAAAAAAAATTAATTGTGGAATGCTCAAAAGACATGTAATTATGACTAACACAGCATTATGTTTCTCTGTGTGTATAAGAAGCTCAAAAAATATCTTGCTTTGACTAACTTCCTTTTATTAAGTGTATGACAATATAGTTTATAAGTTAGTTACTGTTTGCCTACTTTGAGCTGGATTCTTCTTGAAGAATGGGACACCTTTATGAAATGACAAATTATTATAACATATAATTAAAAATAAACATAGAGTTTCTATATATATGCTCTTAAATACTCTTGGTTATTTTGGCAGCAAAAGTGAAACAACAGTTTCTGTTAGCACTTCATTCAGCACTATCTTCCACAGTTCCATGTGTGTGTTTTGACATTCTGATTTGTGACCCAATTTCCAGATAAAATTTGACAAAGGATTTTGCCTGTTGAAGTTTCATATATTTTTGACTGCTGACTTAATCTAAAGAGGTCCAGCTGAAGAGGTCAAAATCACCATCCAGAATAAAATGGACTATCCATCCAAAATGGACTACCTAGTCCAGTGTCTTTATCCTTATTCTTCAAATGCTGCACATTCAATACTGTTTGGGAGTCTCGGTGATTCTTAAATGATCGCTTAAACAATATTCAGTAGTGAGAGTTCCCTGTTTTTCACTATAAGACAGATGTTCAGCACATCTGAAATTCTGCTCATATCTTTAGAAAAATGTGCAACTGGTGATATAATTAAAATATAAAAAACCCTTAATGCCTTCATAAGTGTACATGTCCTGTGGGATAAAATGGATCTAGTCTGTAAAAAGTAAGCAATTACTATTTATTTGTTATAACATGGTAAGATTTATTTCAATTATTTGTAAAAGTATCAATCAGTAACCTCAATCATTATAAGAAGCACCTTCTATGCCACATGCTCCATTTGACACTGCTGTTGATTTACCTGCTTTCTGTGAGAAGTTGTCATGAAATTTTACTTGCAAAACTATTGTACCATTTTCACTACACTGTATTGTTGTATATTATCCACAATAGCTGATTTCATTCTAAAAGGGAGGATCCTGTTTTAAATTTAAGAGTAGGGTTTCAAAGGGATCAATGTGAAATAGACTCATATGGGCTTAATTAGCAAGTATCATAATTGAACAAGCAAGCTGGTTATTTATATATATATGGATAGAGTGCAGTTTAAACTAGTATAAACACAAGTGACAGAAAGTGATCTGCTTTCTTGTCTCTTGCATATTCAGTTGTATGTTAACATATGTGTTCATACTAAATTAATTACAGATTTTTAATTTTGAGCAAGACTGTCTAAAAGTTGTATATTTCCATCAAGATTCCTTGTGAAGAAAGTGCACAAAGTACTACTATGTAATAAATATATTTGTTTTTATAATGCTACATAATATGGACATTTTGAAGAATACACACAAATTCTTCCAAATCCAAAAGTAAATGCAATGGGAAAAAATGTGGCCCAGAATAATGCAAAATTTATAATGATTCTTCTGGGAAAGTTGTTTAGTTTTAAATTTGCAGTTTCTGTGGAAGATACTCATATGGCAAGCACGTGTTACACAGTTCCCTTGGGCACACACTACTGAGACTGAGTGAAATTTGCCACAGATTCTGTTTTCCTCGTAGAAATGGGGAAATTTGAAGAAAGGGAAAATTGGGAGATAAACAAGCTCTCAAAAATCACATTATTTATTTTCTGGTAATTTATTTCCCATGAGCTCCTACCATGGCAGCTTATTGGAATAACTTTTTGTGACTACGCTGGAAGGTAATGTCAAGTTTCCACGGGTGGTGTAAATTAGAAAACCCACCCAGATAAAACAGGTATTAACAGTTCTGCTGGGAAATGTTTCATGCATTCTGCTGACTTGCTGTTGCATGTAGCCTAGATTAAGGCACATTCCATATTTCTATCAAAATTATGTCACATTTTAGGGAGTTAAGCAGAATGCACTGACATGCAGACAGATATGGCTTAACTCTTTTGTAGCAAACTCCTCATTATTTGCAATAGAATGATTCAAGGAGCATTTAATAAAAATGTCTATCAGTGAACCATGTAGCTTAATTCCAGAAAACTGTTCCAAACTAAGCATTGACTTTGCAATAAGAGACCATACATGCAAAGTAAAAACTGATTTACTGGAGGCCTTTGGGGAGAATTTTACCTAAGAGAATAATAACTACTGGTATGTAGAAGGCTTCCCAGGCAAACATTTTTAGGAGATGGTGTTGGAGTTATTTAATTATTAGGAGTTTTTTTAGGAAAAAGTGACAGTCTTATTAAAAATTGAAATAGCTTCCACTTCCTTTTTCAACAGATATTAAGGAACACTCACATCAAATTCTTCCAACATGCAATCCAAACACGAAATATGACCAGTAAACCCAGAAATGTGAAAACAAATTAACTTCTCAAGTACTTGGAGAATTCAACAGACACATGTACTGACCTGCTGATAAAAGAATGTATGAGGTCTCTGCTAAAGGTCAAAGCATGAGCTGGGGTGTGTATTGTTTTTAAGAAATTGGTACAATGTGAATTGCATCCTTTCTGGCATGAATTACAGTTAGCCCTGTCAGGAACACAAAAGCAACAAGTGGTGTTGCAAATTTTTCACCTAGCCCGCACATGGTGCTTGGAAATATTAGAGTGAATGTGAGATAATTTCCATAACGGCAAATACAAAATGGAGTTTGTTTGTTTGTTTGTTTCTGTACACATCAGCAATTTAAGGACTAAGTTAGTTATTCTAAATAAGGAAAAATCCTAATCATAATTTTTAGATGGCCAAACAGATCATTATAAACATCTGCTGGTCATTTTCATATAAAACCAAATAATGCTCTGTCCACAAATACCAAAAACCCTCCACCACATAAGAAAAGAATGCAAAATTTTACTCTGATCATCTATATAATAGTGTGAGCTTGCTTCTCCACTTTTTTACTCACTCCTCTTTCTGTTTCTTGTCTTGTCTGCATCTGCTCTCCCCATTTTCATGCAGTAGTCTCTGCAGCAGACATTGTAAAGCACAAAACACATTAAATGTAATTTCTGAAATGCTTTTGTGCTACTATAATAGAAATTGTGAGAATAAAGTTTTGGATTTTTTTGACTGGAATATAATGCTGGGTTTGAACTCAGAAAACCATGTGTTTATTTCAGTATGTTGCACAAATTTCTTAGAAAGCTAAATATGGCTGCACAGCAGAATGGATCAAAAGAAAAGATGGCAAAATTCTCTTCCAGTGTCTGCAAGTAACCTGCTACTTCAGGACTCTCATCTCTACAGGCCTGAGGCCACCACCACAATGATAGAGCATTTTACATGCAATAAGAACACAAAATTGAATTCTGGGGAAAAAAAGTCCTGGGAGGACCTTTTTTTCAAGGCAATGATAAAAAGAACCCTGTTTAAGCAGAGTGTTTCTTAAAGCAATGCTCTACTCTAGTGAGCCTTTTTACAATATTTTTTTCATTATGCAACACTTCTGAGTCAGCAAGGTACCAGTGTCTAAATATTTATGGAACTTGGCAGCTTCTCTCCATTAGGTAAAAAGAGAGTCTACAACAGAGTCTTCATTTATTAGATTTAATTAAACCTTTGAAAGAATTCCAGTTCTCTCCTTCACCACTACTTAATGCATAGCAACTTCATTCAGCTCACTCAAAAAAGCAGCTTTTAGAAATAAGGGCAGTACAACCAGTGATGGAATGAATCCTTTAAGAAATAAGTAAACAAGTAAACTATGAGGCATTTCACTTCATCTGTCAAACTTTGCAACTGGAATCCTTCCAGATGCACTGCATGTTTTCTGAGCCCTCCCTCTTGACTACACCAGAAGCCATAATGCTACAGCTTGTGCAGGAGAGACACTAACAGTTTGCTCCCATCCATCTGGCCTTTTGATTTTATAAACATTCTAAGGTTTTTTAAATTAGATATATTTTTCATATTACCCTGGGAATAGTTAGAGAATTTATAGGACATACAGTATTTGTAGAATATTGAGCTCATCAAAAGAGAAGTGATAAAAAACACTTGTTATTAGCAACCTCTAAAAGTATATCCCAGAGTTTTCTGTAGGACTAAGGTTATATGCTGGTCCTCCAGCTGGAACTTAAAGTCCTTGGGAATATATGCATAAGAGAACATAAGTTACAAGTTTTTCTCTGTGTTTAGTTTTCATATTACTTACTCAAATTGATCTGAGCCCTAAAGAAAAAGACAAGAAAAACTTGATGGTGAATTGACATCACAGGTTATTAAAACCATTTAGATTAAACCGGACATCTTTAAAACCCACAGGGATAATACAAGAGACTCATATTCAGGCTTTCACTTTTGCTGGTGTACCTGAGCATTGCATTTCAAACCATGTTTAGCTTAATATACATAGGAATATGAGGCCATACTGTATATGTTTTCATGCCATGCTTCTAAACAGCTTTCATGCTTGCCTATCTCTGCCTTTTTCTCATAACTATGGTAAGAATTTTCCACATTTTCACAAGATCTCGTGTCTAGATTCTCGGTCAGGGACAATAAAAGCACCTGGAACCATAGAAGGCAATGGGATATCTGCTTATAAGCTCAACAGGGTCAGATTTTTTTTCTTGACTTCTCAGCCAAATGCTATAAGAGAAATACCAGAAGTGCTCAAGCCTATAAAATGAAGCCTTAACAAGCACTTACGGCTTGTTGTCATATCACTTCCAATTGCAGCCAATGAAGTTTAAAGTGCAAGAGGAAACAATTTTTAAAAGAGATATCCAAGTTTTTTACGTTCCAAAACAATGCCAGTATTACTTGAAAAAAATAAGCATTTTGGAGGGGCTTTAGAGGGGGCACATATCTTCAAATACATTAATTCATACGATGCAACAATCTAAATCTTTCAAAACTGTTTATGCCAAGAACTCTAAATAGGAGCTTTATATATACAAGAACTGTGAAAACACCCTTGCACATACGTTTACCCTGGAGTGTTACTGCTGATCTGCCCATGAACTAAGCAAGAGCTCTTACCAAAAGAAAAACAACAAGCACCTAATTTAAAGTTTTTATTGGGAGGAATTAACTGAGCAAATCTGTGTGACAGGCAAAAGAACTCACAAGGCTGGGATGCTGGTTAGTTAGTTATGCATGCAGTTAGAATACAGAAGACTATAACTATCTAACTCCATGAACTACTATTTATGCAAAATAATTAAAAAAAAAAACCAAACAAACTTTTACATGAAAAAAGGTTTCTGTTCCTAAGTGTGGAAATCAAGGGAAAAAGAAAATTCTTGTGGTGTTTTTCCCCTAGAGTGAAAAGCCATTTGTACATTCCAATTGTAATTCCAAAGAAACGCTGAAGAATCAAGAGGTATGAATAATCCAAGCAAGGTTCTAATTAGCTGTCAATACAACCCTAAACAAAGTATAATCTAATTGTTACAGAATTAAAGACTGCCAAAAGCTACAAACTAAAATATACAAATATATTTCTCTTTCAGGAAGACTGTTCAGATTCACCTTTCAGAACTTTGCAGGTTTGGTGTTGGTCTGGATGCCACCTGAATGAATTGCTAGGAACTGCATAGGTAAACACATGCTTTAAGTTGATATAAACTATCAAAAAGGCAAAAATTATTTGTGATCAGTTTGTGAGATTGAATACAACCTTGTCCCAAAACCAACAAAAAATATCTTGGACAGACACTTAAAATGAGCGCTGCCCAGACTAATACATATCCAGACGCTGGGCCAACTTAAAATAAGTTCAACTCTAAATAAGTAGACCTCTGATTTATGTCATGTGGTCATCTGTGATCATATGGTCAGCAGACTCCTGAGACTAGGAGTGTTTTAAATAATTCCTGCATATCTGATAGCTGCCACATAGATTACTATATTTATATTTATACTATTTATTTCTGCTGAAACAAAAATGATACTATATTCTAACTATTTATGTCTTAAGTTTCCGATCATAGTGGATTTAAACAGACAAATTATGTAAAAAAAAAAAAGGAGATTTTGTTAATATTTTAATTAATATGATCAAAAGCCTTTACATGAAAAGGTATTAGTTAATGCAGTTGAAATAAGCAGTCTTTGTGATAACTTGCTTGTTCTGCAATTAATTTAAGTCAATTTAGCCATCTGTACCTTAAATAGCATTCCCTATAATAGGGTCACCAGCTGTAATAAAGTTTATATTTAGAGTTAACATCAGTATTTAAGTCCAGTTCAAAGTTTGTCAACATCTTTACATAGAATTTCAGGCTCCTGCTATCTGGTGCCCCTTCAGAGTGGTCAGATCCATGGGCTCTTGGCAGCAGGACAAGGCTGGCAAAACAGTTACTTCAATGAGGGAAAAAGCCACAACTTCTCTCCATCTGGTCCCATGCCTGTGGACTGATTGTGAAGTTCACAAGACATTTTCTGTCAAATACAGCGTGTTTCATTTTGAAATTTCATAGAATATGTGGTGATTACAACAGTAGTGCATAAATATATACTGAAAGAGCGGGCAAACAAATACATTCTAACACCCTAACACAGTAACTTTAAATATTGGGGTAAGAGGAGGAGAATGAAGGAAAAAAAATGCCAGGGTCAATTGTTCTTCTTAAGTCACCCCTCACATTGGTCTTTCTCAGAGAGAGAATATTGATCTGATGGACCACAGCTGTGGGCTAGTTATGTGTGCCAGCAATAGCATGTTGGGGAGAGGCTGTAAGTGGAAGGGATTTGCAGCAGAGTTCAAAGAGGAGTTTGTTCCTGGAATATAATTAAGGGCAAATAAAACCACAAGGTTAGGCAGGTTAGTGTGCATAAAAGTAAAGGAACTCCAAAATGGTGAGCATCTAAAAGACACTGTAAAATCAAGCAGTTTTGGCATTCTTTCCATGAAACAGGCTCACACTAAGCTGCAGCAGATGTAGGCAGATTCTGTTCCAGCAAAGATCAAGGGCAGAGTGAGAAAATAAATCTGGACAGATCATAGTAGTTTCAATATACATCTACTTTAATTCTTTCTCTTCCTTTTCTAGCATTCTAATTGTATTATATTCTGTAAGTAATGTAATACTGCTGAAAAAACTCGAACTTTTTGAGGCAACAAATATTTGATATTTTACTTTTTAATAGGAGAGCAGGGAGATGTTGTCAAGACTTTCTAATGTACATCATAATTTTAAATGTGGTAAGACAGGATAATTTTTTGTTGCCACATTAGTCTGTAATTAACAGCTAGATTACTAGGACATTCTGTGTTACTTTATTAGCCTCATGTCTTGCAGTCTCTTTGCTGTAAGATCAAACTTTTAAATACCAGGTATGTACAGTGGCTAAAAGATGACTGAGTGACCAGTACTGTCACCTAGGAATAATGTACCACAAATGATCATTTGTTACATAGTGTTTATTTTAATTTTAAACATATGTAAGTGATTAAAATTACAAGGATGTCTTCTTTCTTCCCTTCTGCAGCTAAACTCACAATGAAAACCCTGTTCCACCCAAACATTGCAAGTTTCTTTAAGTACAATGGAAACCACAACTTGTAGCTTTCTGGCACCCTCTGCTGCTTTACATATTACACCAGAGAGAGCATTTTATGGACAATTGCACAGTTCCTGTATCTCCATTAAAACATCTTTCAAGTAGTTGCATTTTGCAGCCCAAACAGGTAAAAGCTGATGATACTCATACTTGGTGTGTGCCGTCATTTATTGTTTGGAGATGTTAATGCTTGATTCTCAAAATCTGTCTAGTGGCTCTTTTCTAAACTTAATGTGTACTCACTCTAAAGAACAGAGATATTAGTTCTGGCAAATCTGTGGAAGAGTGGTCATCTCATGTTCTCACAGATGTCCAGATAATATAAAAATTCCAAGAATTTGAAAGCTCCCACAAACTTTGATTCACTAATGAGAGGTAGAGTTCACCTTTAGAAGTGAATAAAATCATTGAGAGTTCAATCAGAACCATACAAGGTCCTTTACAGAGATGCATAGCCATGTGTATGAGCCATACACTAAAAGAAAAATCACATTGTTTCTCAAAAGACTTGCATGTTACTGAAGCTTCAGAATTCTCCATTGTCAGGGGAGGCAGTGGCAAATTATTTTAGAAAGAAGGATAAGTGATAGGCCTGGGTACTTTGCCTCAAAGTTAAGAAATGTTCTTTTGTGAAAAGTATATCTCTCAGAGGAAATTCAAAGCTCAACAGACACAGAACCATAACCTTCTCTAAATAACATACAGCACTCAAGATTACAAAAGTCTAAGCAGAAGTGGGAGTGGTTAGAAAATATTTAAATAGAAGTCCTCAACTATAACTATAAGAGAACTGGGGTTGCCACAATTCCAAAATAATCAGACATTTGAAAAAATCTAGAAAGCTGACAAAATTTTTTAACATTACCAGAAAGCCTTGTTTGGTTGTACTGTAATATAAAACCACTTCAGATGCATTGTTTATTTTCTTGTTCAGCTTAAATATACGGTTTTGCTGTTCAGCTAAATATCATGCACTTTGTTCTCTATTTTTAAATCCAATAAACATTCTAGACATTCCTGTCATTTATAACATACTCTCCCTATAGAAGATGACAAAAATACACCATCGTGAAGCAGATATTTAGTATTTAGCTACTTATTTATACAGATATTTACTGTAATCTGCTGCTGCTATCTGGGAAAAATCTGTAAATTAAAAAAAAATCTGTTTTATGACCACAAGTGCTTTCCAGAATGTATGTCATAGTCAATTTGTGTTAACTGCATGTTTATGTTAAGACTTTTCAGTATATTGCTATTAATGGAGGTTTCAAGGTCATTTATTCCTCACCTCTTTGTCTAAGCATATGTATTGCTAATATATATTTGTTCTATTCCAAAATTCGAGGGAATGTTCACATGACATTTTTGAGGGGAAAAAAAAAAAATAAATAAAAAACAAAAAACAAACAAACAAACAAAACCAACAAAAAAAAAACAACAAGAAAAACCCCAAACAAACAAACCTAAACATTGAAAAGCACGGAAAGCTAACTACAGATGGGTGAAATGGAGAGACCCTAAACTGCATCTCTTTAAACAATAAATACTTCAAAGCATACATCACTTATCAGTTTTCAAGCATACTACAAGATTTAATCTCAGTATGTCCTCCCAATACAGTTTAAGTCAAGTATCGATTTATGCTCCTGACAAACACAGCTGAGGGATGGGGAGAAAAGATAGATGGGTGAGATGGTCATATCTCAGGAGAATGAGTATCATACTCCAAATAGAGGTTGAGGGGAGGTGGGTTTCAAGGAACTGCAGCGGGGAGAGGGAGAAGGAAGGCAGTGTTTGAGGGAAAACAGTTGACTTTAGGGAAGAAAAAGATCTTTTAGTGTTTGGTACTCTTGGTCTACAGAAGCAAAGTGTGCAAAACCCCAATTCCAGTCCTAACCAAGCAAACCCAACTATAACCTAATGACTCAGTAGATTTCATGGAGACTGTACAAGTATTCATCACAATATATGTACTTTTCATTATATGATTATTTCATTAACATCTAGATGAGTTATTCTCATATGATTCTACACAGTAATAACACAAGGGATTTGTAAGTGTAAACAAAAAGGCTAATAACAGCACAGATTTATACTTCATGAATAATGTACTTCTACCCTAGTAAAATAACTCAGGATGTGTTCCTGTGGCATTTTCTTATATGGCTTCAGACAGTCAAATGTGCGTGACTCAGAGGAATATGTATGTCAGTACCTGATACCAGTGAGTAACTCTGAGCTGTTCTGTGAAGAGAGATTGTTATATATCTTGTGGTCCTTTTAATGTTCTCAAATGTAATGTTCTAAATGTAAAGAGAAGTACTTGTTTCAACACGGAACAAAGAGGTCTCACAAAAAGTCAAACTAGAATCAAACCATATTAAAAAAAAAGAGATTATTTTTGTTGCCTTTTCCTTCCCTTCCTAAGACAGTAACATTCACAGGCAGAATGAATGAAGTGTTCCATTCTTTAAGCTCTACTAATCTCACACTTGCAGTAGTTCTTCCATCCATTCCTCACCTTTTTTGTTCACTCAGAGTAAAAATATGCTTGGTTTACCACAAAAAGGCAACTGTTTCTCTGTCTGTCCAGCTGTCATCCCATCTATATTTTTCTCTTAAATTTCTTGATTTCCTGGAAATTTTAGGATTTGTTTAGAAAAGCACTTGGAATTCTTCCTCTTCCAGTTCTATGCTGAACCAGTTTGCCTCTCATCTTTATCAAACTGGCTATGTTAATAACATTATTAATCTCTTATCAGCAAAACTTGAAACAAGAGTTCAATCATCTACATCCTTGAGATTCAACCATCATTAACACATTTAACCTTGCCCTTAGAGAAATTCTTCTCTTTCCTTTCTTTAGTCTCTCCATTCATAGAGTCACAATTATTCTCAAAATGTATTCTTATATAGACCCTCATTATTCATTTTCATTTTGACTCTAGTCAATATGTCAAGTTAATTTCATCTGCAAACAAAAAAATAAACTTCAATGTCTACACTAATGAAGATGTTACCTCCTGGAACTATCCTTCAATGTGCATGATCTATTTGCATATTTTCACTGTAGAAATATCTACATGCATTGCTTTTTGCTGGAGGACTTTTAGATTTCTGTGGCACAGAAGATTATATAAAAAAAGGCATGAGCCCCATGCAAGGCATATACAAGTTTATAAAATGGCTTTGTTGATGTCTAAAACAAAGAAGTAAACTCCAATCCTGAAGTTCAGCTTCTAAAATTTTGTCCTGCACTCATCATTCATGATTCAAGAGTTTGAAATATGGGAGATTTCAATGATAGGTTGATTCAGCATTCACTAAATGACAAACAAATTACAAATGCTCTGAAATAATTTCGTACATTGTACACTGAAGAGTGGATTGCAGGTGTCTGGATGCATCAAACATGTTCAAGAAAGTCCTCCCTCAAACAGCTGAGGACAGTCTCTGGAGAAGGATGTGGGAATGGGATTAGTTCTTAAAAAGAAGATTACATCCTGAACCTGCCTAGGAAATGAAAGGACTTGTGCAAGAAAGAGTCTTCAGAAGGCTAGTTGGGAAACGCTCCTGGCTATGACAGTATTGGACCTTACGGTTCTGAGAATCCCAGGAAGGTTAAAATTTTAATGTAAACCACATACCTACTGAAGAAACTCACAAAGCACAGCTAGTTAAGTAAAAATATATACTTTAAAGTGCCATCAGAAAATGGGAAATCTGAATATGTACAGGTTGAGGAGTGTAATTTCCCTCACAGAAAAACATCTGCTTATATCCTTTCATAATGGAGCTATGTCAGTCTTGTCTGCTCTTCCACCTAGAGCTGCCAGTGTTGCAAGGGAGGAGAGATCATTAAAAGAAGTCTGTGTTATCAGTGTGGCTCTAACATGTATTTAATCCACAGTTCCCCCTCAAAAACAGGACTTAATTCTGCCAAACCATGAGAGCTGGATTCAGAAATGTGTAATTAACAGGGCAGTAAATCCTTGCGAGGTGGGACACCAAAGAGCTGCACATTACCATGACTCAGTTTTCCCAGGGAATGGAGATCATGATACTTCTGCCACAATGCAAAAAGTCCAAGGAAGAAATGTAATTGATGGGAGCTTGCTAACTATTGGGGACAGGCTCATCTACACTGAGGGTAAAATATCCTCATGATATTCCCAGCTGGACAACAACCTCTCTTGTAAGGTTGCACAAAAGTGTGGACAATATGGTCTGAATTAAAAAAAAAAAAAAGGGTCATACAGATGTAAAAAGGGGTCATATAGGTGTCAGGAAGAAACTGCAGGAAGAAACTGGCACACATATTAAAGAAGCTGGGGTTAGTTTTCAAAACTCAGATTGAATTCCCAGTTTCCCAAGGGACTATATTTCTTCACCCAGCCAAATTTCTGTACATATTTCAATCTGTCACACTTGTGTGGAAGGTTCATGTGAAGCTGCTCCAAAGCACAGAAAGTATATCATGAATCCATACAGCCAATCTCACCAACAATTGCACCAGCAAAGCCAGGAGATTCATATACTGTTCAGAACTGTGCAGGCAGGAAGTGCTCACATGTGGGCCTACTTGACAGTGAACATAGGTATGATATTTGCAGGCTTCCCATTCCTCAAAGAACTACACACAACCATACCACACACATTTTCACATGGAATTCATGAACCTTAGTAGAACCCTCAATGCTTACTTTATACACAACTATCCTGTTTTTCACAAACAATTTTTGGACACAGAATATCACGCTGATGTTCTCATCCTTGGATATTGACATTGCTGGACACGGATGGGTGCTCCTCCACAGTGTCTGCCTAGCACATCCATGTCAGAGGCAGGACATGTCCTACATGTCTGTAGGACACATGACACATTTAGCAGTTGTAGTTTCCACCCATTTGTCCTCTCCACAGGCTGACTCCCTGTTAAGAAGAGATCTGCATGCACTCCATCCTATTGCAACCCTGAACTCCTCCAGAGAAAAACCCAAGCTTATAAGCAGAGATGGAGCCACCATGGTGAGATGGAGCCACCATGGGCTTCTGCAGGACTATGGGAACACTACAGAGCACATCTAGCACAATAAATTGCAAAGCAGTGTCTACCAGTATATACACTTTGTCTGTCTTTAGGCTTCACACACTTCTTTAACATTTTCTCTCTGATTAAGCAGAGACTCTCTAATTAAGCAGAGACTGATTAAGCAGAGACTTTCTCTCCCTGTTTAAGCAGAGACTGATTCACCTACTTACTTCACCTTCCTCTGGTTAATGTACACAACTTTTCTTCAATCTCATACAATAAATCAACATTTTTGGCATTCTTCTGTCTTTTCTACAAAACATTTTAAATTTATTAGTGTCTTTTTAAAGGCATTATTAATGAAATCAAGTACTCTGTTGTAGAAATTATCTTATTAGTTCTAAACATAGTCACACCAATTCCCACTTTTATCAGATACACTGCTGCTCACCCAAAATTGGTGATAGTTTTGGTAACTAAAGCTTTTTACTAAAGATTTTCATCAATTCGGCAATGTTCTACAGCTCCAACACCTTTTCTCTGCTCCCTGATTTCCAGGATGAATAAGACCTTTATTTTTGGTGAATTCAACTTTCTCTGTGAGACTGCAGCATATCTATGTTCTAAATCATAAAAATTACGTTTGTTGCATACATTTGGTTGTATAATCTGGTAGAAAAGTGTGCCAAAGTCAGACTGACAAAATAAAAAAGTCTTTATGAAGTGCATAAAACTAGGAGATTCTTTAATAAGAAAGGTCTCTCCAGTGCTGTCATAACTATGAGAAAACCCCTGCTATAATAAAAATTAAGGAAGCTTTTGTACCTAGATGGGAATTGGCAGAGACAGTTCTTGTGGAAAGTAGAAAGAACTTTCTACTTTCTAATTCTAAGAAAAAACACCTATTAAGGCAGGATTAATCTCTGAAGGAAAAATCAACATGAAGTGCAAGAAGCTAAAAATTTTTGTGAACTTTGAATTTATTTTATCATTTATGCTGCTGACAGCACTGTAAACTGCATGAGGAAAGAATAGAAACATGATTTTTGTAAAAGTCACTAGGGACAAAACTGCAAATGTCACCATTAAAGGATTTTCAGTCCAACACCTTTTGATTCTCTTGCATTTTCTCCAGCTATGCCAGGATGGGCTGAATTGATATGTTTTGTGTGCTTACTGCATATATGATGTGTTAAAAGCTGAAACACTGGAGATTCTCCATTATATTTATCATTTATTCAGGAGGAAAAAAAAAAAACAAAANCTTTGAACAATTAGATAAAAGCTTTATAACATATTTTCTACCCAGAAGGCTATCTCACTTTTTCTAATGATGGGGGAACTTAAAACAGAAATTAAAGAAACAAATGGGCTGTAAAGAAGCAGAAAGGAATTAGCTTTAGGTTTTATCAAAAGGTAAACCCTTGAAGTCCGATTATTTTCTAAATGAAGATGACATGAAATGTCCTTAATTGATAGACTTATGGAATAATTAACACAAGAAAAAGATAGAAATTCATGTGGCATTATTTTCCATTGAAGGGACTCAAAGACATGATGAAAAAATAGAAGTTCTGTATTGCTCCTTGAAAGCACAGCTGTAAAGAAAAAATAGGCAAGACTCTACATGACACTCTGGACAGACAACATATGCTGTAATACACAGAGGTTTACATCCTTTTCATATTTATTTTTAAAAAATCATAGGAAATACTAAAATCTTTTCGCCACAGTAGATTGACCCAGCAAACAATCAAACCTCCACAATTCTCTTAGAAATTTCATTCATTTAAAGTTTCTGTGATTTGAATATAAAATAATTTATCCTTTAGTACATCTCAGATTCTCACCTTCACTGTGCAACATCAAATGGGCGAACATAATAAATCCTGGTAAAGCTAACTGTGCAGAAACTGGGTGCTGCTGAGCTTCAAAGATTTTTAGTTTTTATGAATTTGGACTTAAGGAGTCAGTTCAGCTTGTCTGCAAGTACTTTATATATCAATGCCAAAATGAGCATAGGGTGCAAGACATTGCAATAGAACTCACTGAATTAAAACTAAACCCCAAACACTTTATGTACATTTAAAATAAGCATTAAAATATGTTTACAAATTAAGATAAGAGCTGAATTGAGATGCCTCAAAAATCACTTGAAAGATGATGACATTGGCAAGAGGAAAACCAAATTATGAGTGGAACAGAACTTGGGAAGACTTGGGAAGACTGGTAGTGATTAATTATGAACGGGTATCAATAAAATCCACAGAGAGTATCAAGAATCTCCAACAGCAGACAATCCATGTCAGTGCTCCTTATCTTTTTTAAAGCTAATAAAATATCTTAGGTCTCCTGAAAATGGGTATCAAAGGCCTCCTGGAAAGGGTATCAAATGGCAGATGAATACAGAAAACATTTCCCCTTAATTGCGAGATATGAGAGCAAGGATTATGAAAACATGTGCAAGAACAGGGTAGTGGGATTCTTGAGGTTTATTAACTAAAAACTTTGAAATTAAAGCAGTGAATGAATAACTAACAAATGTCATTGAAGAATTTTGACTGTTGCGGGTTTGATGGCTGATGTTCAAGCAAGTTCTGACAGGACATATTGCTACATACTGCTGTATGTCAAACATACAACATGCAAACTAGCTTTGAATACTGTTATATTTTTTTTCCCCTGAATATCACCCTAAGAGTCCACTGCTATAAGGAGAAGAGAATTGCCCTACCATTAACTGACTGGGCTAGCAAAATTGAGTACTGCCAAGGAAAATTACCTGAAAATATAGTAAAGTTGTGCCTTTGACTAGGTTAGACCAGTGCAGAGCCCAATGAAAACAAATTGAGAGCAGGCTCAAAACTTGGGGTCTCTGAAAGAAAAACTGACAAGCTTGAATGAATTTAACTTCAGTACATTTTAAATTTCCTAACTCGGTTTAGAAATCAGCATATAGAACTCGTATGTGAAAAGGCAGGAAAATAATTTGATCAGTCTGTAGGTGTAAAACAATTCAGTAAGGAAATTGTGTCAAAGAACATATAAATAAATATATTAGTGTGAAGTTAAAATGGCTAAATGCGACACTTTAGGCCCTGTGCAAACACTGATGTATGACTATGCCCTGCAGTTTTCAAAGCACATGTTTTGACACCCAGAGCACCTGGGACATAGTCTTTGGCCTTGCTGAGCTGAGAGATGGGCTTATGGGAGGAGAAAGATGGACACAGGGAGAGCCACAAGTGCCCCTGCAGCATGGGCATGCACTGACCACATTTCCTCTATAGCTGCATGGAGCTAGAGATGAAATCCAGAATCCCTTTTCCACATAAAAATGCAACAAGGAACATACACCAATGATGTTCTGGAGATGCAAACATTACCAGAGTGAATAGTTCTCTCCAAAGCTTGTCTTTCTCTCATGGAAATGAAGCTCGATAGACAACAAAAGGGCGGATCTCTAGGCAGTCCTAGATGGCCGCTAACCACTCACATAGCCTTGGAAAATTCCACCACTTCCCTGTGCTTTTATGTCTCCTTGTTTGTCTCGCCTGTCTGGAATGGCAAGTTTTAACATGATTAAAGTACAAAGAGATTATCTCTTGATCTGTGTGTGTAATTTTAGAGTTCCATCCTGGTGTTCTCAAAGTCCTCAACCAGGGCCACTAGGTGCTGCTGTAATATGAGTAATTAAAATAATAACTATTACTCAGGAAATTGTGTATATTCTCTGGATTGTTTCAAAAAGTCTGAAAGTCCAAGAAAAAACTTATTCTAAACCTGCATATTTTTTGAACAATAAGAACCAGAAGACCCCACAATTCACTTCACTAGTACTCAAAAATTTTCCCCTTACCTTTTGATGCTTTGCAGAAAAAAGCTGCACATACCTTCCACCTTTAAATAATGCACAGAACAAATGCACTTTTTCTTCTATTTCATTTCCATTTTTAAACTCAGTGTCAGCAGTTTGCTATTATGTAAGTTCAACCAAATCACTATACTCCAAAATCCTTGCCAGCTACACAGTTATGCACCTTATTTATATATTATTTGAATGTGAACAGAGAGGCAAAGACCTCAGCATGGGACAGCATGACTTGGATTGCAAATGATTCAGTAAATGCATGGTGATTTTACTGAGGCTCAGATTTTGTGTCTGTCACTTTTACAGTATTCTAAGGAGGTTTCAACTTATAAAATGTAGTTAACTAGCCATAAACAGTAAAATATTAATAAGACTCCATATGAATCACAGTCACTAAATGCTTCTTGTCTGAGTAATAAAAAGTCTTTAGACAGCTGCCAGCTATAGCTCAGAGAGCTATATGACTAAAGTGCTATTTCTGAAAGTCTTAGAATCAGTTCGTCAAACTGGACTTCACAGTGGACAGTCCAAAAGGCTATTTATATTTAAAAACAATTTGGCAAGTATTGTTCATCAAACCATTTTTGCAGACACAAAGGCTCCACTTAATAATTTATTCTTGGATTTACTACCCTTAAAATGAAGCTAAATGATATTATTTGGATCCTCAGAAGAACAGGTCTGATAAGGCAACTCGGTTAACTAGAAGTGATGAAGTTTTGCTACCAGGTCATCTCAAGATCCAAAGTTAGCACAGAAACAAAGGTAAAAACACTAAGCATGTGAGGAAAATAAGTATCAGGAACCTGTATGAGAATTAGGACTTTATGGTAAAAATGGAATAGGATATTAATATTTTATATAAATCCTTATTAAAAAGCATTTTAGGAAGGTGGAGTAGTGCCAATACAAACTAAAAATAGATTTTATTCTTACCATTTGAGACTGGCTCCGTGGACAGCCATTGATATCTTCAACCTTTTCATTTGCTAAACAAAAACAGTAAAGGGAAAAGCAAAAGTAAACAATGAGATAAAACTTTCCTTTCCAACTCCTGGACAAAATATAAAAAAAGAAAAGAAGAAGACTCAAACTCAGAAACTTAAAAATCAAAACAGAAAAAAAAACACCCCAAATAACCCAAACAAAACTGAAGAAAAGCAGAAAAAGCACAGCAATAAAATGCAGAGGGTTTTGTTGACAGAGAGCTCCTTTCTAAGTAAAGCTCAGTCGTACAGTAACAACACTCCTGTGAGCAGCGGTTGCTTCCATATGCCAAATCGTGCAAAGGGGGAAGTGCGAAGGAGGTCGTTGCTAATTCTTCAGCCCCTGCAAAATAACTGCTGACATGAAATCTTCCACAATTGTCTTTGCAGGGTCAGGATACAGTTTCAAGGCATCCCAGAAAGTATGAGCCACTCCAACTGACACAATTCACACGTGGGAGACATATGGTTTAATGGAGCAATAATTTCTAACAATTCAAAGTGTGTAAGATTCAGTTCTGGCCATTTAAAGTATGGTTAAACAGCAACTTCCAAACATGCTCACATAAACATATTTTTTAATTAAGACAAGGATGAACCACAAAAATATCAGAGACATATGGACCCAGTCAAATTGTATTATTCAGGGTTCATCTTATTGTTAAATACATTCTGCTTGAATTATATATTCCCCCATGCAAGGAGTCAGCTCACAGTGCTTCCCTCAGCCCTAGTCTTACCGATGATCTGGATGATTTCTGCTAGCAGAACTCCATCTGCAATGTCCTGTTGCAAATCCTTAATCAACCGCTTGTGGCCAGATTTTGCTAGGTAGTGGTTAGCCCAGTCAGTGTAAATCTGCAGAGCAGAGTGGGAGGGCAAGGGGAAGAATGGAAGAAAGGAAAAAAGACAATAAAAAGTCTTAAAACAAATGTTGGCTTACATAGCAGAACTATTCTGGAACACATTCCCATTTAAGAAGTCAGCACCAAGGGAAACTATTTTAATGTGTTTTTTGACTTTTTTTTCCTTTTTTCCTAATGGTCATGCCCCTCCCCTCTGCCATCCTCTGTTTTATTTTAGCCCCAAATGATTAAGGCTGTTTCATGAGGGTTCAGACTTGATGTGACCAAGCAAAATTCCCCTTATCACTGTAAAGGAACCTCCTGTCGTAAATCAGTCACATCTACCAAAATTCCACCTCCCACCACATTTTTACCTCCACACATGCCCCACCAACAGTGTTCATACAGTGGGGCTGCCTAAGAGAAAGTGATAGAAAAGACATGTGCCTGTGTTTGAGTAAGGATTAATTGGATTGTTGCTGGTGTTCCTGCACCTGGTGATGCCTCTGTAATATTTTATGCAGTAATCACTGTGTCCCACTGCCCAGGGAGAGGTCGTTTGCCCCCTTGCCTACAACTCAAAGTGCTCTAATGTGCGCAGAGGAGACTGAGAAACACCAGATGCACAGTAGTCTCATCACTGGAATTAGAGTACATATATTCTGGAAACATGCTGTGCCCTTTCTTTGCCTAAAGAGAAGAGAGGAACAGTGAGACTGAGCAGCACCAAATATTGAGCAACAAGAAGCACAAAAATGGCAGTTATCAACAAAAGATTGAAAAGGACACACTGAATTACATTCTCCATAATAAGGGAGGAGAGGGGCATGAAGAGAGAGTTTGAAGGCATTTCGTAAGGTGTATATGTGCACAGAGCATTTGGTAACACCCACACACACACAGGCAGAACCAGGTTTACTTAGGGTGGGAAAAGAGGGATACCTTCCACTCTACACTGAAGGAGGAGTGCACCCCAAGAGCTTCTCACTCCTTATTGGGGTGTCCCAGCATGCAGAACGAGCTCATAAAAGTGCAGATTGGCAGGGGGTGTCACACACCAGGAAGGTATCTGTGGCTTTTGGCAGTCAGCCGTGTCTCCCTTTTGCTGGGTGTCTGTGACCTCTTTCCTCACTCCAGAAAACAGGACTTGTACAGAACCTCCCAAACCTCCCACTGCTGTGGGATGACACCACAAAGAGAAAGCACCTATGTATGATAGCACTACTGTGTGAATAAATATAATAACTAGGAGTCTTTCTCTGCTGAGAATGTAATTTGAAAATGTTGAAATAGCACCTTTTTAATAAAAAATAAAAAGCTTACTTTATAGACATTCTTTTATTTGACCTCACAGACCCTTGGGAGAGGAAGGGGTCAGAACCCCTTTTATGAAGAGAAAAGCAGAGGCCAAAGCCATTAACTACTTGCTTATTTTCATCAAGGAAATGTGCAGCAGAGCCAGGGTGGGAAAACAGATGCAATTCCTAGTCCAGAGCCTAATCCAGAGACCCATCATCTGCTTTCCACCACCCAAAAGAATCACCACTTAGTCCATGCTCACCTGCTAAGGACTCCTTTGCTACCTGAGCACCTTTGCAACAGATTTTCTCCCTCTTTATTAATGAGAGAAAAATAGGACTTGTTTGGTCTACTCTATTTCTTCCCATATTCTTGCAGGTGGATCACCAGTTGATTTGTCATGGCTTTCTTGACAGCTTTAGAACTTATTAAATAACTCCACAGAATTAAACTGTGGAAGTAGATTCAGGATGCTGCTGTTAAGTGGGGCCTTTAATCTCCCTGCTACACCCAGAAGTCCACTTGAATCTCCTGTGTTTACACTGACTGAAATCAATGTTTTCACTGATTGATATTGTTTTGTTGATAATTACAGCTGATTAACATAAAAGGCTTCTTTAATTTTAGTTTTTTTTAAAGCAAACTGTAGTTAAGAAGGTGTTTCAACTGTGTAATCCTATGGAGTGAATGTGGGGTCTCTATATATGAACACATATTTAAAATAATATGAAATCATGATGATAAAAGACACAGACCACACCCATAGCATCATATATTCCCTACTACTAGTATTTCAACTTCAGTCATACTTTAAAGTAATACTTCAAAAATATTCTCTATTAATATAAGCAGAACTATTTTCTGTATTCCAGTGAAACTGATCCACTGGAACAGACAAAATTTAATACCACTAGTATTATTTTAGGTTAGTTTCATATTACAAATAAAAATACCAGGCATTTCCATTTTCATTTGTCACACCCTCACATAATTGGGTGTATCAGTCCTAATTCTGACTACAGCTTGAACTATCCTCCCACTAAGCAGACAAGGAAATTTCAATGTAGCAGCTGCTTTGCAAGTGTCTAGTATTCAAAGAATGGATTTCACTGACCATCCATCCCCTTCATAATTTTCTTTTTTTCATTAATTTGAAATTGATAAGCATAAAAAATGCAAACTGGGTTTTGTAAGCAAAGGCTGATTATCCACATCACACCAAAATTTTTCTGACGGTCAGCATTTGATAGTCATGCAATGGTACAAAAACAGTACTGGGAGGAGCCAGTGTTAAAAGGGGAGTTTTTTCAACTTCAGATGTATTATAAAAAATTCAAGAAGGAAAATATTTATTGATAGAGACAATATAGCAAACCAATACCCAGTTGGCACTGGAATGTCACATTTTATTTCCTCTCTTTCTGTAGGAAATACCACTTGCTTCTGTTTCCCCCCATTTGCCCACAGTGCCTTTTTTTTCATTCATATCATTCTTCTGGGGACCCAATTGGCCAGGAGTCTTGTAAAAAAATGAAAAGCATGTAGATAGACACATGAGATTATAAGAATGTACACATACCACTATAATCTTTTTACATTAAATTCTCTCATGTAAATGTAGTGAGAAAAAGAAGCTCTCCCCTTCACAATTTTCAAGTATCAATGCATGTCACAAGTTTTATCTTTAAATCCTTGGGAAAATATAAAGTTCTAGTGTGCTTCATCATTCACAATACTCAGATATCATGAGAGAAAACTCAGAACAGAAGATCAAAAATCAATAACTTAATGAAAATAACTTATCAGTAACTTAGGAGTGCTCCCCTTCCACTGGGTGCAGAGCAGCTCTAAGGAGAATCTGTGTATGCTCTCCCTCTTCTCAAAACTAGCAACAGATCATGACATCTTGCATTAACTGTGCGGCAGTGTTTCTCCAAAATCCTCTTATGATTTTTCTATAACGAGGCAGTTTCAGAGAGAAACGCAGACATGAGTGTAAGTTGTTGCAACACTTCCTCGTCCCTCCACTGCTCCAGCAACCCTGCGCTACAGCCGCACGCTGGGCCGGGCTCTGACTTACTCATTTCCTGCCCAGGCTTCCTTTAATGCCCCCCTGCTTTACAGGCACGGCTGACCGGGGAGTCCCTCCAGCGCCAGATCTGGCTACTGGCCACCTACGGGACAGCCACTGCCATCTGACTGCTGGCAGCGTAGGGGACAGCCGCTACTCTCTGCCATGCGGAGCACCACTCTCAGCAGCACGATAACGGAACAGACCTTATCCTGTGTTTGTGTGGTCCGAGACCCATGCCAAAGCCTGGTGATTTAACTGCTCGCACCACGGAATTGGATTCAGCAGGGCAATCCGAGCCCGGGCACAGGCTGCTCATGCTAATGACGATTTCCCCTAGCATTCCTCAACTGCTCGTCATGCTCCCCTTAACAAAGTAGAGGAAATAAACCCTGATACCCAAATATAGTTATGAACTTCACCTCAACACTTTGCATGTAGCTACAAGGAGCTTGGCAGGATCTGTGATGAAGCAAAACACTTTGTAATGCGGTAGCTTAATGAAGTGAGAAGGAGAGAGGATCTCACAGGTTTCTGTCTTTTTAGAAAATGTTTAATCATAAACCATGTAATATACATGAAACAGTGATATAAAACATCCTCTTTAATACAGAAATGTTACTGCCCACGATCACTGCCAAGTGGGAAACGTCAGGCGGGTTTCAGAAGTGCAGTCAGCCTAATGCAATAATAATGCATGACGCTTCATCAGTGTCTTTCACTAGATCAGCTCAACATGCTTTCCAGGCATAAATGAGATCACTTATTCTATTTATCATTTCTGTAGATGGGAGGAAACTGAGGCATAAAGGCTGCGTTTTGATGTGGCTCGCCCAAGGGCAAACAGCTAAGACTATATCCCAGATGAGTTGAAAATAATTTCTTCTGTGAGCTTTGATATCAGGTACTTTTAGAAAAATACTTGGTGAGAAAATGCATATTCCAAGAATTTGGATCCTTCCTGATTCTTTTTGTTTTGTTTTGTTTTTGTTGGGTTGTTTGTTTTGTTTTGTTTTGTTAGTTTTTTTTCTTTTTTGCTACAGAATATAGAATCACAACTCTTAAAATGGTCCCCTGTTGCTATTGAGAAGATGGCTTTCCATATGCCTCTGTCACTCCATTATGGGCCAATGCTACTGCTTAGGGAGAACAGCAGTTGCTGCCAATTGAGGTACAATAAGACCTTGACAAATTTCCATGCCATTTACGAGCATAGGTTAATTTTCAAAATTATTTAAATATTTTTCGATTAAATGAAGAAAATATGTGGAATGAACAGACAGAATCCAGTTCTCATCACTTGTCCTTTACAATATTCTGTAGGAAACAATTGTATCCTCGTTCATTAGCATGGCAGACTTTAAATGCTGTCCTCCAATGCTCAGTATCATAAGCATCTTTTGAGGTGGGGAGGCTTTTTAAGAAATTCATTTCCCTAAAGGAATCTGTAGGCAAGAGCAAGCTTCTCACAGATTTTTCTTTAGTGTTTATTTTTTCGCAAACAACAGTTGGACAAATGGAAGAAAAAAAAGTTGCTAGCAGTATAACCTGGGTTGCAATATTTCACAGCAATACACAATGCTACTTCTCAGCAGAGCAGGACTCTGTCTTTTATTCTGTGTTTGGATTTTATCAATACATTTCATAATGCTTTTTTTTTTCTTTTTGAAAAATAGAGTAAAGGAAAATTAAACAATTAAATAGCCCCAAGACTAGAATTTTAACAGTCAGCCAAAGTGGAAATATGGCACTGTTAATTTAATAAAAGGGTTACAGGACTTCCAGTGTAATGTTTTCACTCTGAAAATGTTGCCATTGGAAACAGGCGATAGTTGATAGCACTTAGAGCTTTTAACCCATGGACACTTTTTCAAATTGCCCTTGAAAAAGAACTGATTGATGAGTTTTTATGTTGTTCTCCAGTATGTTACAAAATGCGCCGTGAATGCTGTATATCTATTTCCTGGGAGGTTTTCCACTGTGTGGCCTACCCTGGATGCTGCATACCCAGCAGAGCCTGAATAAGAGTCCCAGAGTCCCTGTGAAAAGGATTTGCCAGAGGAGAGGGCATGACCACAACTTTATTTTGACTTAGCTATTCTTGGCTAATAAATTGTGGGTAGCAAAGCATATGTTGGAGTGTCCTTGAAGCAGTTTGTATCTATAAAGAGAAGCTGGGCAGCACATTGATTAATGTTAGATTAGGGTGAGGAAATCAGATTGCAGAGAGAAGCCTTTCTCCTTCTCATTGCCTATACGTTAAGGAAAACTCATTTGGAAGGCAGGATCAGACTTTTAAAATATTTTCTTATTGAAGTTTATGCCTCTGGGATGCAGAAGAATAATTTATTAGTTTCAGTCTTCCACTTAGCAAGTAAAAAGACTAACTTTGAAAACAATGGTTCACATTTAGACTGACATAAGAGCCAGATCAACCATTCAATTTATGTCTTGATTTAATTGGCTGTAGAAAATACTTTGCAATTCATTTGCAATGAAGTAAATCTAGGGTCTGGGGATGGCGCTTTTTGTAGCATTAAGCAAATTACATGAGAAAGAAAAATATTTACACAATTAAAAATATATAGCCAGAAAATGAAACTAGAATTACTTAATTTATAGGCAAGATGGAAGCCAATGAACTTTATTTAATAAAATGAAATTAATATTAAATTACATTCCACAAGCCCTGTTTCTGAATCCCGCTGAGCAAATGAGAACAATTATGAGTTAAGGAATAGAAACCACTTAGAGGGATACATGCCAATTAACCAAAATGGCAGAATCCCTATAGTACAATTCTGTTTTCTAAATAGCAGCATGCATCCATCAACACTACTCCGCAGTTTACAGATAAAAAACACATTAAACAAAATTCCACTAAACCCAGCTAAGAAAATTAGTAGAAACAATACTCTTCAACAATCACTGGCAAGCTTTAGATGACTTACTCAATTTGAAGGGGGCTGTTTTATATTTCCAAGTTCCATTTGCCATTTGTGATCAAATCACTGAAGTAAGTACTGGCTTACTGTGCTCCCTTTCCACTAATTTCTTCCCAAACCCCTGAAATTTCTGAATTAATTTAATACATATGTTTAAGGCCAGTACTCACCAATGGCACAGGAGCAATACTTTTGATGCTTCTGTGCCAAATGGAAGGTAACAGTATAAGCTTCTTTGAATGTATATTTTTTTTTCACTGAGTAATTTGTATATTGGCCCAGATAAAAATCCAGCGCTTTATAGAATATATTCACTTGTTCATACTTTGAAAAGAATCCTACTAAGTTGCTTTCTAGTTTAATCATATAGTTTTATTTACTGGCTTCAGTCTTGTGCAATAGCAATAAAATGCCACTGGACGGAGCCAGATCTTCGTCTTAAAGCTGCAGGGACCCAGAACAGGCAACTGCTTCCCTACAGGCGTGTGCTGTTGGGAAGTGGTACTTGTCAAGGGAGCATCAGCACCTCAGTTATTAACACTGGCCTCGAGCTTCCTGAATTATCAGGAGACGATATTAAGTGCCACCCACAAAAAGCAATCCTCCAAAGCAGTCGACCTTGAGACTTTCTGTTATAAATGTGCCATATATTTGTTCATAGAACTTTGGAACTATTTCTGAGATATATATATATAGTCTTTAAAGTGCATTTCAGCATCCATTTGGTGAAAATATAATAAAATACTGGGCCTATTATTCAGTGCAGATGTTCCATAAAATATTGAGTTAAACTAATATCTCAAATAATTTTATTACAGTAAAGAAGACCGGGATTACTCAGTGGGCATAAGTTTTACACCTAGAGACACCACTAAGAAGGTGTCAACATTTTAGTTCTGATAAGTAGTGTGATTCTAAAGGCAGTCTCCTAACACTTGGGCTCTCTCAAAAAATCCCCTTCACATTTAAAAAAAAAAAAAATAAAGTGGTTCAAGAAAGACATGCTTCTAGTTTTCTTGGCATCCAGGATAACAGAGACCCCATTTGTGTGAATTTCAGATAAGTTTCATGACCAGTCCTGCATTCACTTTAAGAAAGAAACCCACAGTAAGCAGAGTTAAGTTTCCTGTAAAGGGAAAACTTAACTGAATTTGAACAGGTTTCCTTTAAGGCTCACCAGTGTAACACCACAGATGAATGAACTTCTACAATCTGAGTAGAAGGCATGAAATAATTTTGAGAACAAAAACATTATTGCTTTGTTGGTTCTTTTTTTGTTCACCAGAAAAAAGCCACTCTTGCTATCAAACAGACCATTTCTGGGTGAACACCTGCCTCTGCAAATCAGCAGTGGGACTCCTCACATGGAGCTGAGAAGATTCCACTGTGAAACTACTCCAGATTTTCCATCAAAGCTCATTTTAAAGATTTATAACTTGGACAGGGAGATTCATTCCACACTGCAATTTGGCATTAAAGAACTTGGCCCAGGGATCAAAATAACGCTCTTTGCCAGCACTTCTTTTTAAGTGTGGAAAGGCAAATTTCTGATATATAAAGATTCAAAACTATTAAGACATACATTTGTTCTCTTCTTGTGAGAAAACAAAAAACAGTAACAAATAAGGCCATAACTAACTTTAAACATAGAGTCTTCAGCACTTTTTGAGGCTTAGATAGCTAATTTAATTTGTCTAATTTCCTCCCATGTGGAAGAACAGTTTTACAAATCAAACTAAACAAAATACACTGCTTTCTAAATTCAACATAATTTAAAACAAGATATTTTAACCCTTGGATAATAACCTCTGTGCTTTGATGTTTAAAAATAATTTTTCACCAGCTTTATGATTTTAATATTAGTAACGGTCTTGCACATATTCAGAACACCACTGAGGTGCTTTAGGTAACACAATAATATTGAGTAAGCTTATGATTTCAAGTGCTGTGATCTGAGACTCTTGCTGTCATTTATCTCCGTTAAAACAGGCCTTGGTGGTGAATGTGAGAGTTGTAATGGTCATGTGTGCTTTGCCTTTTACTACCTATCTGAAGCTTAGGAAAATGAAATTATTCTTGCACAGATGACAGCCTATACTTACAGCTCTTCAGCTCAAGAAATGCAGTGTTTTGAGGACTTGAAAGACTAAAAATGAGGCTTGGTGCAATTGGGATACCACTTCAGGACACTTGCTCTTTTTCCTTTGATCAACACTGAAAGTACTGCCCATAATAATACCTCCCTATTCTTATTATAATAGTGCTTAAATTTACAGTCATTCAGGGCAATTAATTTTATGTATGAAGTAAATTCTGTCAGTCAATAATCTTAAACAATAAAGAGGAGAAAATATTCTTATCATCATTAGGGCAACATAAGACTTTTCATCTCAAATGGGAATCAATGTTCTAATCTTTCTCATTTCTTAATGAAAGATGTGTCTCACATATACTTTCTTTAACACAACTAGATTTGGAAGGATCCTACAACAGAAAGAAAAAGATTCTAGATTCCTACTAAAATTGCCCTTAACGTCCTTCCTTTCTATCATAAAAGGTACCTAAATGCCTCTAATGAATGCTTTGGCTTCACAACACATGAGAAGAGGCAGTGTCTCAGAGGGAGGGCCTTAGGACATGGGAGTTTTCGTTCACTGTTCAATCTTCAGTCTCCCATGCATACATTCTTCCAGATCTTGATTCTCCTACACCCTTCGACAGGACCACAGCACCACCCAAAATAGCCCCAAAGATATATGATCCATATATGATGCAAAATTTTTTCACCCATGATTTACCTCTGAAGATAATGAAACCCCCTTCTTTTATGAGACAAAATGTGCCTTAGTGTTTGAGGTTTGTTCTCTGGGTCCTCATGACTGCCCATACACAGGGCCCTTTTCCTTAGGGGACTGCTTTCCACATCTGCAACTCTTCATTCACTGTCCTATATTTTCTTTTAAAATACACATTCTGGTGATACAATTTCTCTTGGTAGAAATGAAGGATAGGGATTGACAAACTCACTTTTAAGGGCCACTGCCTGTAAATGTAATTAAATCCATATCTTCCACCTCCCACACAATCACCATTTGGGACTAAAGGCTTCTGTAAAGGATTAGGAAGGGGATACTCTCATCGCAGCCATGCAAAAATAATTCAAGATTTGGGAAGTTGTGAGCAGGAAGCAGATAAGGAAGAAAGGGTCTCACTGAAAACACAAACAAATAACTGCTGGCTAGAGATTATAGCATTTATTTTAGACAGAGGCGATTGTGCTCCAGACATTACTTCCAAGATCCTTTCTGTATTTTGTCCTACTAATGTAAGTAAGAAACAGAAAGGATCCAGTAAAAGAAGAAGCATGTCTCCTCTCAAATGAGTCCCTAATGCAGCCACCTACAACCTTGTGTCCCATCCCATGTCAGGCTCAGCTGTTTGCTATGACTGTGGTGCTGCATGGCACTGATGGCACCAGTAGCTCGCTCCTCAGGGAGCTCTGAGAAAGCTGGCACTCCAGGACAGCCCACACAGCTGTTCAGTCATTCACAGGAATATGGAGTATTACTCTGGGGACTTCTGTTGACACACTTCCATTTAGTCTACTTTTTTCAACAAGAAAAAATGTCTTTTTCTCACCCTTCCCATTAATCTCCTAACTCTTTGATAACATAAGAAAAAAAGATAAATTATGCTAGATAAACATGCTAGCTTTTTTTAAATTAATTTTTTTTAAGAAAATGCTTATTGCTGATGAATAATAAATATTTCATTCTGAAACACTGGCAAGGGTTATTTTTTCCCTGGCTCTAAACTTTGTTAAAGAAGGCAGATACTTATTTCACCTGCCCTTTAAATAAACCTTGCTGGCAAGGTACTTGACTTTGTGAAGCCAACGCAGCTTCTGAGCGTTCTCAGAGGTACAGTTTCATGTCTGTAAAGGTCCTTAATGTAAAAACCTGGATTGGCTATGGATGGAACATGAGCACTGCCAAAACTGACAGCTGCTGAGTGGGAGTTCTGAGGATGAGAATGATGGATATAGACACCTTTTAGGTGCAAGTGAAATAGGTCATAGGAACATAAATTCTTTGGGGGAGGATGGAAGATCATATTTCAGGAATTACTGTACAAAGGATATCCTTTGTTAAAAGTCCAACCACTTCCTATATTATTTAGTGCAGAAGTATGGAATAGAACAGTCCTTAGAACAAGTTTTTCCTTAAATTCTTGAAAGTCTCTGATAACAGAGGATTGCAGTTTTTAACAGCACTTGCTGAATATCTCTAATTTTGATGTAAATGTAAGGACAAATGCTTTGGAGGTACTTCCTGAGAATGTAAAGAACCCTTATGTTCTTCTTTTTTTTTTTTTTTTTTTTTTTTTTTTTTTTTTTAAATACATTTAGGAGCTTGAAGTTGGAGTGGAAAGTGAAGTTTGAAATTTTATGAAACTGGTATATCTCTCAAGTTATTCAGTCCCACAGAGAGGCTTCTTAAACATTGCACCAGATGGCTTTGTTCTCACTTTCCCTGGACAGTTTTATGTTACTTCACTATCAGGAATAAAATCCCATACACCAATGCTTCATTTTATGTTACTGTCATTATCTTGTTACAAGTTATAATGGTATTGCCATTATCTGCCTAATAATAATTCTCAAGTAACAGCAGTAAATGTCTTTTAACTCTCAAGCTCTGATCTGGAGTCTGCATGTATTCCTTCAACTTCTAATCCACAGAACTGTTCTTTTATAAGCAACTGCCTATACCACAGTGCAAAATAGGTGACTTTTTACATGTCAAACAAGCTTGCAGGATTTGAATCCCCAAGGAACACTCTAAAATGAAAATACTGCGATAAAAGGTGTATTTTAGCATAAGAATGATAAAGTGTTTTGTATTGTAAACCATTAAAAAGTGTTATATTCTAAAAGTGGTATTTAAAATGCTTACAGCAATATTGAGTGGTACAACACATTTCTGTAAATAATTATCGTAAGAACAACGTATTTCAATTACTTGCGTTTAGATGCTCCAAATTCAAATCACACAACAGGCACAGTGATACAGAGGGCACAAGACAATTCCGCATAATCAGCTTTCAAATGATTCTATACCAACAAACTGCCCATAGAGTAGGGAACCCATCTGAATGCACCTGACATGAAGCAAAAGTTACTTAAAAACAATAGCATGCAGATTCATTTGCATATTGTCCATTCTTTGCAAAACAAAATTTACAAGTTTATTGGGCATTCCAGTTCACATGAGAGGCTCACTCATGTCCTTCAGCAGAGCTAAGTATTAAAAAAAAAAAAAAAACCACAAAACTATAAAACCTACAGTGTGTGTTTGGATTGATTGAACCCAAAGACACAGGAAGAAAACCAAGAATTGAGAACATTTCCTAAAACCACAGGTAGATAGTACAGTTATCATCTAATTGTTTAAGCTATATNTTGACTGAAAAAAGATGTTCCATACATTAAAGAAGAATGAAAGTGGGCAAATGGATTCTCTAGTCTGTGGTTTTACAGTAACAAAGTCCCATCTCAGCTAGATAAATTAAATGCTCCTCACCATAATTTATCTTTATCTTTATATATAAAATATATAAAAATTATATTATATTATTTATTTA
>VXBU01004137.1:76191-99367 GCA_013400315.1 Bombycilla garrulus
AAAAAAAAAAAAAAAACCACAAAACTATAAAACCTACAGTGTGTGTTTGGATTGATTGAACCCAAAGACACAGGAAGAAAACCAAGAATTGAGAACATTTCCTAAAACCACAGGTAGATAGTACAGTTATCATCTAATTGTTTAAGCTATATATATTTCAGTCATTGAAAACACACTGTATAAGCAGAGTTCATGAAGAATCTAACAACTAAATGAACAGCAAAGCAACATGAAGAGACGCAACAAAAATTAGGAAAGGCATGATGTTGAAACATCATCTGATGAGTTGTGCAAATCCTCAGCTATCTACACACCCCTCTTGGTGCCCTTCATGGAAACAGGCAGTGCAAACACCTCAAAGCAGCTGTGGCATGCTCAGTTACTTATGTTGTTTTTTCAACTGACCAGACCATCTGACTTTGTCACAAGTGAACTTGTTTTGTGAAAAGCTGTCAGAATCAGAACGTGCAGGGAAACCCAAACACTTCTAAACAAACTTCATGTATTTATCCACTTGAAGTCAGGAGGCGGAACAAAGGCTTCAAGAAACAAACAGTTGTGGTTTTTTTTTCCTATTGCCTGTTTCCAATGTTCCTTGAAAGCATTTATAAAGTCATTTTAGTCTGTTCTCTGTTCCTGGCTGGAAGAGCTGGCATCTTTTCTCCTGTCACTGTGACTAGAGTTTTTAGAGAGCCATGACAGACACAACATGGCCTAGTCCATTCCAAGCCTACAGTTGGACCCCTTGATGTAGAAATGCTCTCTCAAACTCTGAAGCAGTTCATGTGGATCCAGGTGATGCAGGGCCTCTGTATCCACCTCTCCTATATAAGCTGATTGAAAGTGTCCTGTCCCTTTAAAACAGCAGCCTTTCAAAAGCAGTGTTTATCCTATTTTTGTATTTCTGTACCTACAGGCTCTTGCTGATGCTTCTGCTTTCTAGCCCTATCATTTTAAAGAGTGAAGATGCCCTTTAATCTTACTCTCTACATTCATCTCTGGGAAAAGTAAATTGCTCTCAACCTAAAGAGGGCAAAGACAGAAAATATTTCCATATAATTACTTCTTCTCTTTTTGCATGAAAGGTCATTTTTGCCATCATTTCTTGTTATATTCTTGACAGACCTGTATGTGGTTCTGCTCTGAATCCAGAACTTGAGTGTCTGTCAAAATCTTTGTTGGCCTCAAAACATTTTCCCGAAGAATTGTTTTATCATCTCTATAGCAATGTAAACTGACTTAGAGTAAACATTTGTTTCAACTACATTTCACAGATGCCTTAAAAACAGTCCAGTGATTCATGTAGGCCTGCTATATGGTGTTGTAAATTGTAAAATAAAGAGGGAATATTTTATATGACATCAAATATTGAGAACTAAGGAGGAAAACAATTAGGAAAGAAGATATCCTTTCATAAAATATTCTTATATAATATTTTTCGTTACTGCTATTTCCCTTAAGAGAGCAGGTTGATACATTTTAGGTTGTCACTGTGAAGATATATCTAAATTAAGAGATAGGTGTCTCTGTAAGAGACAGCTAGGCATGAAGTTTTGCTATGAGCAGAGGCAAAGGTAAGCTTTTCAGGGATTCAAATAAATTTGTCAGAATGACTTTGTGAAAATTGTTTTTGTTGAGATGATGAACAAGGGAAAATGAGCTGGCTAGAAGAAACAGAGACAAAACTCAGAAAAATCACTCTAGAAAAAAAATAAAAAGGCAAACTTGCAGAATAACCTGAATAGCATCAAGGTGCAGAATAACTAAACATTTCATATTAAGATTGTGGCTAAAATAATCTTGGCAAGGAGATTGGCCTGGATTATTTGTGTATTTTACCTTTTAAGATAGAAAGTTGTCCTAAGTCCATCTAAGGTAGAAAATGGGATTTTAAAATTTTTCTTTTCTTCCTTTTGCCAGGAATAACCTACTAAAATCTAAAATTTTTACTAGCTATTCAAGACAAAGGGTTAGGAATGTGCTTCAGTAAATCTGTTTACCAGCAGGACACCCAATGTCATGACATCAAGTATAGGTAAGATCTTCACTTCCCCCAAGAACATCCAACTGCAGCATATACTGATGCAAAAATAAAAACCATTCCTCTCCTCATGATGAATGAGTTAAAATGCATTCACCTGGATCTTTCATTACTGGGGTTTGGCCTCTCCCTACCTGTACCACCAGAAAGCAGAAGTATCTCCACTAAAGACAACATAAAAACAGAAGAATTGTTGCATTGAGGGTAAGAAGTAGGGCCTGGAGCTAAACCAACCAACCAACCAACCAACCAACCAACCAACCAACCAACCAACCAACCAACCACATCCCCCCTTGGCATTGCTGAGCAAATTGAAGTGTTCATCACAGCTTATTGTAAGCTTATGGTACTAATGAGTATCTGATGCTCCATCCTGTTTGCAGATACTTAGAAATCTGGCTTGTTTCTATGCTGGATCAATTGCTTCATTGGTGCCATTCAAAATTTTGTTCTGCCCTAATCCTTTTTCATGTGGTGCAATGAACTGCTTTCTCTAGCACTCTCAACTTTTCCGAACATCAAAAATCAGTTCCAGGCAGGCAGGAGAAGCCTAGCAGTCCCAGAAACACAGGAAAACCTGAGAAGGGAGCTCTCGGGACAGGGGGTAGCACTGAGGCTACCAGGTGAGTAGGGGAAAGCAGAACATACTGTGACTAACCATGTTGGAGAAGGAGCATCACCTCCCAGCCCCACATCATGCGAGTCATTCATGCCACAGCTCAGTGACACAGAGGATGCAGACAGACTGACAGCTGACATTTACATCAGAAGAGACCTATGGAAAAGCAGGGCTGTATCCAACAGGGGCACACACTCCTGGCTAAGTTCTGTGACCTCTGCCATTCCAACGCCTGAGGGGCTAAGAGCAATAAATGCACCGACTAATTGCAACAAAATATATCAAATCATATATAACACGATATAATAACCTTTCATAAATATGCTGCAGTATTTCTGTTTTTTGCATATTTTATTGTATATGTCTGATTAACTTATTTATACTTAAAACTGGTAGTATTTAAGAATCAGATATTTTCCTCCAAAATGCAGGCATCTAGCCTGAGGTAGGCATCTAGGCTCCAACAACTGTCTGTACCAAGAGAAACAGGAAACTGTGGAGCAGCTTAACCCAAGCAGGATGGG
Organism: Bombycilla garrulus; assembly: GCA_013400315.1. NCBI lineage: Eukaryota > Metazoa > Chordata > Aves > Passeriformes > Bombycillidae > Bombycilla > Bombycilla garrulus. Next base: position 79,376 of record VXBU01004137.1, read on the forward strand.
AGCCTAATACAACAAGAATGAATTAATCTCTGGAGTTAAAATCCTATTTTTTAGAGGACAAAAACTAGTAAGACTAACCCTACATGTAGTGCATGACTATCTTTAAACTCTAATTTTGTGGTTGACTCTGGAGCATCTGGTTGAAAAAGTGTAATAGGAGGGTCTACAGAAACAGTGCAGAGCAGATACTCTTTCTCACAGTTTTAGTGAAATCTTTGCTAATTCATGTGCTGATTTCTACTGGAGCAAGACTGAATGGAGGACATCTGTTTTGTATTGACTTGTTTCTGCAAAGGGACAGCAGGAATGCAAAGCAGGAGCTTATAGCAATGCAAGCATTCCAGGAGGGCCACACTCCTGGAATATGGATATGGATAAAGACCTGTATCTCACTGTCTCACTGTCCCCTTTTTGTTTTTCTACCTGCAGAATCAAAAAGTATCCCAGGCGTGGCACGTATATGCTACGAACAATAGGTGTGTTGATGACGCATTCAAATAAATGATCATGTATTTAGTAGGAATTGAAGGTTAGAAATAAAAATACAGAAAAAAGATGTTGAAAACAGGATTTCATCATGTGGCAAAACCTCTGTTTGGGAGTTCATCTCACTGAAGGAGGTGATATGGGGAGAGAAGTAAGAATATATATCTAAGCAGATGCCTAATAACTTGATAGAACATAGAAATGCAGTCAACTGCTTCTAGCAAACTCAGTTCATTCCATCTATGGAAATGAAAAAACCTACATATGAGAAATAAAGCAACAGCAGTAATTTACTCTAGAGCAATCCATCCTTTCAATATTAAAATATAAATGTGTCAAGCACTATTCATACATTTATATGACATATACAGAGTATATACAGATGAACACAATAAATTGCTTTCATTCTCCTCTTATCCTAAGCCAGCTCTGTATCAGGCCAGTATTTTGGCAATAATTAATATAGACTTAAAAATGCTTCACCTAGTGCCAGCTGACTAAATTGTCCAACAGTTCTCACGAATTAAGGAGCCGAAGCTGTCCTGAATTATAGCTGCTCTACCACACCTACCAGCAGTCATGATTCTCCATGGCCCATCAGACTGTGTCCCTGCCAGGACTCTCATCGAATGATAACCATCTTACGTGCTGAAAGTGCTGTTCTGAATCCTCCCAAGCCTGACCTAAACTGTAAATATCATTACTCGTCTGGCTATATAATAATGCAATATTAAGAGTCTGTCACTGAGGGAAAATACTGAGGGAAAGAGTCATACTTTGATGTGGTGTTTTGAGTTCCATTTAAACAGTCCACACATACAGAACTAAAGCTGCTGGTGAGCTTTCTTTTTAATGTAAATGCTTGGTGACAGAAAGGGAAGGAAATTATCAGTGTGATAAGCTGAGATCAATCCCAATATCAATGTCAACTTTTTGAATAAATTAGTAATTTAGTGAGAGAAATGTTCTCAGCCTGGTTTCCTAGAACATTTGTTTCTAGTCACATGGTGTATTTACAAAAGGAAAATCTGCAAAGAGCATTTAAAAATTACTACCTTTGTTGACAAACTGGAATTGTAGGATTCTCACTGTTTGTTTGTTACACTGTATAAAAGAAAACTACATATGATTTGTGGTTGCTTCTTCAAGGAGTCACTCAAATATTCAAAGTGAAAACTGGAAGGAGTATGATAAAAGCCGCTGTTAAGCAGCAAGCTGGTGTGGTATGGGAGTGGTGTGTTTTCTTGACTTGGATTTTTGGCAGAAAGAATTCAGAAAGGTTTTATTCGGTAGAAACTGGACTCTACATCTAATTTCAATTGCAGGGTGTTTCACAAGGAGTAATAACTATATTGGATTGCTTACCGCCAAGGAGAAATAGGCTGTAAGACCACTTACAGTGACCATTAAAGCATGCAGGAAAGAATGACAAAACAAACCAACAGGTAACTTCCTCCTGACTTTTGTTGATGTGCAGCTGTAAACCTTTTCCTACCCTCAATTTTCTTTTTTAAATCATTGGCATCTCCTCTACAGCAGCAATTCCACTGGTTGCCAGACTGTCATTCTCCTGACTGTCTCCACATTCTCATTCACTATTGCTTCAAAAGCACTTTTGGTCAAATCATTTGCACTTCAAAGTCACAGGTGGTTACAAATGTTTATTAATGCTAAAGGGACTATTTCAAGCAAAGCTTTATGTAAACAAAATATGTGGCATCCATAAGCAGGCAAGAGTCACAGTGTATTCTAAACAGGTGCCTTAAGCCAACAGCATATATTTGCTCTTGCAACTTAAACAGTCCAGATATAATTCATGACATCCTATTAAAAATCTATTTTATTTTCAATGTGAAACATTTCTTTTTCCATCACATCAAAACAAGTATAAAGCAAGATCATCAGCTTTCTTCCACAAGGCTAAAAGAATTAATAAAAGAACAAAAATAGCATATGAAGAAATCTATTACAAACCTCCCAGGACATATTGCAAGCCAGAATTTTTAAGACAATGTTAAAATTTAGAAGAGCACCTGCTCTTGGAAAAACCTCTGCTTGGAAAAGTCAATGAGAATATAGAACAGCCAGAGAAAGAAAAAACTGTCCCAAACCAGATCAGAATGTGAAGCAAGAAATCAGACTCATATCATGAAAGGATCACTGTAAAATCACCTTATCTGTAAAGTATCACATAAGAGTGTGTGTAACAGGAGACATATTTCATATCTGCATATTGGCAGTAGGAATTCAAAAGTCTTGCAAACAAGTAAAAACTCTCTGATAATTAAAGTTTTCTCTTTCAAAAATTTTTCCTGGCTTACATGAGTAGTTGCTATCAACTAATTGGGAAGAATGTTTTGCCATGTTTCTGCATGTTTTTGCAGAGGCAGGCCCCAGTCTACTTTGCCTTTTCTGAATTCCTTATTGCTGTGATGCTATTCCATTTGGGATCATGAAAATTTTCCAAGGAAAAATTCTGAAAAAAGTGTGAGAAAAACTACAGAGTGCCTAGCTCATCTAACAACTAAAAATCCTACCTCAGTCTTTGAACTTTTTCACAGGTCTGCCTATTTAGCTCGCTACCAAAGTAGACAGTGTACAGTGCTTGAGAGTCTCGAATGCCATGGCATATTCAAATATAATTTTATTTTAATTGGTTATGAGGAAATATATGCTGTACAGGTAAAAACAGATGAATTTGTTATTTTTATTATCTCAAAATATGATGGAAATCCAAAGAACTGCAGCAAAGACTGAGCTGGAAATCCTGCTCTAGAAATACTAGGGATATATTATATTTTTGACCCTCACTTAACTTAGACTCATGAAACTGTAATATCATCAAAATACCTATCAACTAAAGAGAAAAAAACCAAAATGCATTAATCAGAACTGACAAAATAAATTTAAAATAGCATGTGTACATGGGGAAGAAAAGCAATATCTCATCCCACTCATACCACCAGCTTCACAGTTCAGTAAGAAAACAAATCAAAAGAGGGGGAGGAAACTAGACCACTATGCCAGGAATGTGTTTTTGATGAAGAAATTAGTCCTGTTTTATACAATGGCTGCATTCAAACACCTCTCAAAGCAGGCCAGAAATTGGTTGGAGCAAACTAATAACATTCTGTTCGTGCTTTTAGCCCAGTCTGACTCTCATCCTATTAGCTATTTGTCCCAAAAGCCTCCACACTGCATCAATCAGACCCTGACTGGAAGAGATTCCTCATACAACTGAAAGCCACATCTCCTTAAGCAGCTGCTGCTGCTACAAAACTCTTGAGCCTTTCTCATCACTAACAGCACTTTGCACTGGCAGCAAAACAGCTTTAATTTAAGGGCAGGACTCTTGTCCTCTGCCTCGAAATGTTTGGAGCCATATGAATGTACTTAACTTGTCCATGCTTTCCCAGGGACAGCCTGCACCTTTTAAGTATCGAGGTGTTTCATTCATTTTAATTGTGCAGAAGTTGAAGGCAAAGGAAAGCCTGAGCTCCAGTGAGAGCAGTTTGCCAGTTCAACTTAGGCAGCCCCTCAGATGCACTGAGCTGACAGAACAAGGAGAGGTGCTGGGGAGGGAGCAAAGCAGCAAACAGAGCCTGGAGGAAGCTCATAGCATTCAGGATGTAGTCGCATCCTATTTTCAAAGTAAAACTTCAGGAACATATGCTAGAATCACTGAAAAAATAACTAACATTGGAGAAAACACATTTGGTGCTGATTACATTATTTCTTTTCTGCCAGCTTATGCAGTCTTACATGAGCTTCAAATTCTTTCCTCAGCATATTGTAGTAAAAAACAAGATTTTCAAAATGCTGACAAAAGTACAAATGCGGTATTTTGTCTCCCAAAGAACAAGTGAGAACCCAAAATACCTTAGCTTAATAAGGAGAAGGAAAACTTTTAATAAAACTAAGTCCACTTCTAATATGCAAAATTTACACCAAAAAAAAAAATTACCTGTCTCTTCCAGTAGCCTGCTCAATCTCTGCAATTCCACCAGCAAGTCTTTTCTTTTTGGCACCTGTTACACTCCCCAAATGGTTTTTAGAGCCAGTGCAGCACCACTAATGAAAAGAAACATCTAGAGAGTTTCAATGACTGCACTGCTCCTGAAATGTATTTCAGAAATAACAACAGCTGTAACGATTTAAACTATAACACTACCCCATCGCAGAGATTTAAAAATATTTTAGAACAGCTAAACAAAGTGTTGCGTATGTTCCTAATTAAAGTACTACAGCATCAAGAAGTCCTACTATACTCCAGGATCTTCGATGCAACTACATAAGTAAGGAATAAACAGTATTTCTTGCTTTAGAGAGTGTAAGATCCATCTACAAGAGAGGATATTGCAGATAGATTGAAAAAGACATCTTTAGGAGAACACCAGACATGCTCAGTCTCTAAGTGCATGTACGCTCTAATAAATTCTATCACCCTGGAGATACTCTTGAAGGGTAAATATCCTGTCCCTCAGGGACTGAATCCTAGCCTCCAGATGCAATATTTTCATGCTTTGCTGGTGCACAAGTACTAATTCACAGGTCAAAATGCAATGAGATGTAGAAATACTGAGTGAGCTCACTGGGATGGGGCATCTACCCTGTCAAGGGCAGCAGCTTTTGGGCATGCACGGGACACTAAAATGGGTGACTAGAGTAGCCAACATTCACTGCACATCACCAGCACACTGAAAATCAGCTTTACTTTAGGCATTATGCTCAATGTGCTTTAGGACTCAGGTCATGCAGGCTCAGACAAGACCCTATAGCTTACTTGGCCTGCTAAGGAGGCAGTTTTCTGTGTTAATATGATAAATATAACAAAACACCAAATGGTTTACATCTAATTTTCTGCACAGTCAAGAAAGTCCTCCTCTTGGTCCGTGCTGATCTTGGAAGGAGGCTACTTCATTTCTATGTTTTTGGAACTTAAGTGCATAACATATTTCTAGCTAAAGGGCTTCTACTTATATTTTTTTCCTATTTCTCACTATAATAATAACCGTGTATTCTTTAGCACATTCATCTTCTCCAGTAATCTACCCACTCTAATTTATGTTTTGCCTCATTTCTTTTGGATTAATTTTCAACTCTATTTAAATGATATTTTGCCCTTTTGAGAAAGACTGCACAGATTTTTTACAGTCATGCTACTCATCTTTTGAAATTTTACTCTTCAAATTCTCATATCATTTGTGGCTTGGTGCTGAAAGTATTTTAATTATTATTTGAAAATATTGACAGTTGAAGTTAGAACAGAATTTGATTCTCACCAGTATGTCATCTAATTAAAAATATATCATATTTTACAGCCTGTAACCAAAAAGTAAAATAGTAGAATTCTGCTGAACACTCTATTGATCTAATGCCACAAAATCAAGGAAGAAAAGGCAAAAAAAAACAACAACTGCACTCCTTCTTAAACAGTAAGCTTCCTGAAAAAGAAACTTCTGAAGCTGCTGCACTCTGAAAAAAAATACTCCCCTTCCATAGCAGTGGTGCCTGTCCCAGATCTAAATGACCAACTGATACACCATCTGAGAAATCACCACCACTGAAGCTCTTTATTAACAGTGTGAGAAAAAAAAAAAAAAAAAAAAAAGCCTATCAATTCTTTCTTTCTTAAAGGAATTATTAGGATGAATTATTTTGTGAAGGCAAGAGCTCAAATTGCCTGGAGAATGGCTGCCTGAAATTAACTGCTTCAGAAAGACCTAAAGTCTTTCACAAATTTGTCCTTTAAAGCACCTCCCTTCCCTTCAAAGCAGCTGTTCATCCTTGTAGCTCTTCCATAGTTCTGAATTAAAGGACATGCCGAGACTGGTACTTTTGACTTTCTGCCTAGACAGAAAACTGTGAAATCTGGATCCTCTTTTCTTGCAGTAGGTAGAAGGTGGGAAGTGGAGGCTGGGCAAGTGAGAGATATGTGTGCAAAGGGCAAAGGAGTAAGAAAAATGCAAAGCAAGAAGAAAAATTAATCACACTCACTCTTCAGCAAGTGTTAGGCACCAGACAGTAGAAAAAGGCATTTAAAAATCAAAGTAAGAATAGGGCAAAAACTGTGATTTAAATAGCCATAAGGGAGCTTTTCTTTTTCTGCAACCCCATGCCTTTCCTTACAAGATACAATCCCAGTGGTGTTTATGCAGAGACAGCTCTGTGAGCTACCCTGTTTTTACACTCTTCTGAATCACTACTGTCCACATGCAGATCCAAATGAATCCCAACAGGGGCCTCAAGATCCTCTTGCAAATACAGAGTTTACAAAAGAAAATGTTTGCAATATTCACACAGAATGAAGTTAACTGAAAGGGAAATTATCCCTGACTTATGCACAAACATAAATGTAGTAGTCAAAATACTCTGCTGTGTAAAATCAACATCTACCTCTTCTGAGGGGAAAATAAACAGATTCTGCAGTACAGCAAGGTAGTCAAGAAAGTGTGCATGTTTTCTGCTCTCAATATTTGGCATTAGAGGTTGGTCTCTATAGCTGGATGTGCTGACCATTCACAAGTGATGCAAAGGAGAGAAGTTTTATGATGCTTTGGGCATTATGGATGTGTGGCCAAACTGTGAAGCACTGGATTATTTAGTGTGTTAGCAGAGAAATAGCTGGGTGATCCAGAATTATATTCAACTAGGAAATAATGTCAAGACTGTGCCTGAAGCCACTGAAAAATTTTCTGTATAATGCTTTTTTTAAGTTGCATTGTTTTCCTCATAACTTTTAAAAGGAGCATGACTAAGAAGAATCCTACAAAGCCTAGCTAGGGCATCAATCTGGTGTTCGTAAAAATCTACTTGTCCTTCTTTTTCAATTGCAGAATGTTCACATCACCTTAGCAGAGAAACTCCATTTATGGTATAAAGAAGGGTCCTGTGCATCTGTGACAGATGAGGAGGGGCAACACCCAGGAGCAGGGACAGGGCACTTTCCAGAGCAGCAGTGCCAGTTCAGCAAACTGGAAGACTTCTAAGTCCTGTGCTCCTCAAGTGACAGTAGCCAGGCACCACGGGGAGCCATAGTTAATGCCTTCCCAGTCTTTTGTGCCTCAGAGAGCCTTCTTGTTCTCCACAGTTCAGTCTGTAGTTCAATAATAAGGATTCTTAGCGATTTCTTAGTTTACCAAAATATCATGGGCTCTGAGGACATTTATTCTGCCAAATTAGGGTTTCCAAAACTTCATTTTGACTGCTTCCTTTTCCACTCCTGGTATGGTCCTACTATAAGATCAACATTATAACTTAATTCTCACACTCCTTCTGACTTCTAATCCATGTTTCAAGACCCCATTTTTTTTTCTCACCCATTTCTTTAGCCCCAGCTTTCTCATAAACCTGGTTTCTCTTCTCAACAGAGCTCTAAACTACAATCTCTTTATTATTTCATTGATGCTGTTTCCCTCAAATGCCAACCAGGACTGAGGAAGATAAATCCAGTTGCTCAGGGCAGAGCCTTAGTTTTCTCAGTGCCCATGTCTGGTGTTACAGTGACCTCTGGTTGCTGGGGAAAGCAAGCCCAAGCACTGGAGTGTGTTCAGTACAAGTATAATTATGAGTGGTTAATTTTCTAATCTCCATGTTTAGAAAGCTTGTGTGAACTGAGACTTTCCAGTGCTCACATCCTGCTCAAATTTCAGAAGATTTTTCACAGGGAAAGAGTGAAAAGCATTTTTCTGACCTGATCCTCCAGCATTCCCTTGCCAAATTTGAAGGCTGCTCCAAAACAGAGTTGTCATAGCTTCGTAGTGAAACAGTCATAAGACTCTCCTCATTGAATCCAGCACCATAGTGCTCCATTTCATTTTCATTCTTTTAAATAAATGAAATATAATGTGATTGCTATTCTTCTAAAACTTTTGCTGAAAGCAAATATTTGCCTTAAAAGTATTACCCCCTATATTTAAACTTGTCAAAGCTATAAACAGCTGAAAACAAGGCCTTGTGATGAACAGAGATGATCTATCATTCTTAGATCTTTTAATATATGTGGTAGATTGGCACTGAATTTCATTGAGCCCTAGCAGCTAGATCCCTAAATCACTCTGAAAATTAGCTCAGAAGTATTACTTCAGCTTTATTTCTCTTGGGAGGTTTTATGGCATGTATGGGGAAGGTCGACTATCTCCTCCCTGGAAATAAAGAGACAGATTACAGGGTTCTTGTCTCCCTTCTTCAGTCTACTTCAAAGGGTGGATATCACTGAAGTGTAAAGTCAGTGATACACTCAAGTCTTTCATAAAGTCTCCCAGAAACCCCTCATCCCACCCTAGGACAGTTGTGTGCAGAACCTTAGTGAGCCTGCATGATCACCTCCAGGATCTGACTATATTAACTGCAGCGTGTGCATCATCTGTTTGCAGTTACAAGTCCTCTGCTGGAAAATGATATGGGATCAGAATTAAAATCCACAAGATGTGAATGGCCTGGTGTGCTAATTAGCTGGCTGGAAGGAGGAAGAATAATAAATAAGCCCTTGAGTCAGAAGCCAGATGCGGCAGAAGCACCCTGCAGCTGCTGGGCAGGCTCAGAGAAGGCCCCAGCCCGGCCCTCTGAGCTGGAGGTAACTGCAGCCTCCTTTGCTATAAGGTCTCTGGCACGGACATTGTGGCACTCAGAAATGGAGTAATACAGTCCCAAAATATAATCCATAGTTCAGCAAGGTTATTTTATTAATTGTTTTAAGCATTTAACAGTAGGGTGTGCTGGTTTTTTTCCATCCAAAATACAAGTTATAATTTTCTGTCAGTCCCAGCATACCACGACTCATATTCTGAAAACAGCATTTCTTCAAGTTTCTCAAACAACTATAAAATCGGCCTATAAATGAAACAATTGCCCAAGTGAAGTAGCCTTCTCAGAAAGGCTCCTTTCTCAATAGTATATATTGTTTTCATAAAGAAAATACCCACAATAAAAGGTGTACCCCAGTTTTATGAAATCCACAATTTCTGATTTTTCTCTAAATGTAGATTGCCTGCAGCATCAAACACTATCTGAAGTAAAAAAAAACATATTGGGGCAACTAGAACATTGTAAAGGGCTGTGTGGGAACTTCAGATGAACTGTTCCCTATTGGCCTGAGGGGGCAAAAGTCACCCATAAAGAGAAGGAATGAAAACTAGAAAAGGAAGCAGAACTGGGCAAACACACACGTTAACCTTTTTAAAGCACAAGAGGGCAAAAATAACAGTTTGCACAAGCCAAATAAACATGTTAGAGGAATTTGGTAATTTATGGGGAAGTCACTAATGCTATTTGTTATCTGATGTGAAGCCTGCTAGGATGTTAATGCACTCTTAGCTACTCTGTGCCATTAACTGACTGACAAGGGGTGGGGGGATTATAATAACAGTGGGAAGCAAATTTTTTCAGAGAAAAATATGCTGTCATTCCACTTTTGGCACTGTTTGTTTTACAATACAGTAAAAGCAGGCATGAGACTGTGGCCACAGGAGGGTTTGGGGTCTGTTTTTATTCAAATAGAGCCACCCACACTCAGGCTCAGAGTATTCAGCTGTTATGCTTTTCCTTCATAATAATTGCTTTTCATTTTTTTAAAATACAGCAATAAATGCAGAAATTCCATAAAAGCTGTCTTCTTTTATATGAAAGTAAGCGGGGAAGGGGAAGCACAAAACCATATGGAAGCCAATGAAAAGCTTTATTTGTTCAGCAGAAAAAGGGGACTGTGAAGTTCCTGAATTAAATTTGTTTTCATTGTCCTTTTGTGGCCAACTAGTTTAGGGAGATCATATACAATGTCACTCTTCATTTGTGATTTTTTAAAATTAGAGTATCTGTATTCTGCAGGTACATGGTTTTGCAGCTGAAACTAAATTCTTAAAATCTGTGCTTCATGTTACAATGATGTAACTGGAAGAAGACTAGGTCCTGTTACAATTTTAGCAATGCAGCTCCCATGTAATTCTCCACAGTTATATAATAAAAATATTAACAGCTGTATAATATCTGTTGGCAATTAAAAACTAATCCTTAAGGGAAAGGGTAAAACTAGTCTTCACACACATTTTTTTAATATCTACAAATACAATATGTGTGAGGAGTAGCATTAGATATAGGGCTCTGTTTAAGAAAATCCATCAAGAAAATATTATGTACAGACTGATTAATTATTGAAAATTGCAGGTAAGATTGTGATGAAAATTGAAAAAAAAATCTCAATGCCCTATATTCTTTCCTTTAATTATCATTCACTGAATACTGGACATCCAGTGTCCCAGTATTCACCATTTTTAATTTTAAGATTATTTAAGAGCAATGAGTCACCTTGTGGTTATTGCTTTACCATCCTCCTTTCTAAACCATTACACTTTCTGCTGCTCATTAAGATTTTTAAAACACCAGTTCAGCTCTTAGTCCTTTGAGGCTCAAACAATAAAATTTCACATGCAATCACCAAGTACACTGTTAATTGTTATAAGAATAATATGAAAATCAACTGATACTTGCTGATATTTAGATATTCATTAGAAAGTTATCTCACAAATAAATGTATACCTTAGAAAGTGCAATATACTGTAACTATATCCTACAAACTATAAAAAGTAGCTGGGAGAAAGAGAAGAATGACAAATGTTTATCCCAAGGAAAACACAAAAGGGGAAGAAGAAGAGTTAGCCAGGAAGTTTTGACATGCAGTTTTAATTTACCTGTATGGAATTAAATTAGTATTTTGATGACAACACCTGTAGATACTATGTAAAAGCAGAAGAGAGACATAAAACATAGACTATAATTGATGTAAAGTACGAGGAAGTGATTAAAAAATGCTGTTTTGGAATAGAAAGACTTATAGCTTTTTATACAGCACCTGAAGAGCAAAAGGACATGGCTTTTTATTCTGCACAAAAAGTAAAAGATATCTATGCTTGATTATTCTCTATGAACAATACTCTGGCATGGTCTTAAAATACAGAAATAACTGCTTATTAGTAATTTCCAAAGTTGGATTACTTAGTTATTAAATTATCACTACATCCAAGTGAGCTCAGAGGTAAGACTTGTGCATTGCTTATTTTCATACACAATGCAGAAAGAAATGTGAAAGTACAGAATCACCATGATCTGTTAGTATCTCAAGAACATTTCAAGCCAAACTAAATAAAAACATTCAAAGCAGATTAAAAAAATGAGCAAACTATAAGAAAAAAAATAATCTAGAGACATTGAATTCACTTTACAGATATACAGATACAAATATCTTAACTGCTAACCTCAAATATCTTAACTGATAACCTCTTTCCACACATTATCTATCTTTGCATACAGTCATATAAAACATATAATAGGCTGCTAAGGAAAAGTTACAAATACAAATATAATACAAATAGAATACAAAGCTGAGAATTTCAGACAAGTAACATGATTTACTTCATAAAAGGGAATAAATTGAAAATTGTAATGTTCTGAAACATGGGGCAAGTGGGGAGTTGTAACATAAAAATCCAAACTGAACCATTTGCCAGCTTAAAGAGGTTATGTTAACGTATCACAAGAAGATGAATTCCAACAGCTGCCATATATTTGCAATATCTGGGTGCACAAAGCACATAATGTGAACTCAAGTATAAGCAAAAGGACACTTATTCTGTGAGTCACATACTTGTTTGAAGAATACTCCATTGCATGGGATGATCAGCTGATCAAGGAGGAGGGAAAGAAAAAGGAAGCACATTTAAAATTATTTATGGTCACAGTGAAACTTGCCAATTCAGACCTGATTTAGGAGCACTTCTGGGCTTGTTGCTGATAAGCTTCCAGCAGTATCTGTAGCTCCAGATAAAAGTTCCCTTTGTATCACCTCCAAGGCAGTCAGCAAACCTACACCAGCAGAAACTGACTTACTCACAGATATTCTTACCTTAGTTGCTTCTCAGCTGGGTCCTAGAAACACCATTTTACTGTGCATGGATTTTTCAACCATCATAAAACTCTACCAGGGAAAAAAATACTGCAGCACAGTTGGCACTCCAAGCTGTCTATATAAGCTCATGCTGGGTAACTCTTATACTCACACCCCACTAATCTTTTCAATCAAGCTGAAAGCTTACTTTAAGTTACTAAAATACCGATATTTTTTCAAATTCTCTTTGTCTTCACTTAGAAAGATAAATAGACTCAATACTGCTACAATAAATTAATATTATACCTATATTGATGCACATAAAAAACAAAAAATTAAAAGAATTACTAAAGAGATGGACAGACAGCTAACATCAAAAACTGATATATGATGTATGAATGGAATTCTCCATGTTTCTTTAGCTTATACAGCAAATAAAGAACACACAGACATAGGAAATTAAACTGTTAAGCCACATAGATGAACGAGGAAACATTAAGGCTTACGTCGCGTGATACAGTGCACAATCGTGTCTTGTTCTATTCATCTCAGTCACCTGCTCCTATAACCCTATTGTCACCAGTAGTCTTCTCCAAAATGGAATAGACATCACCCACCTTGCTGAACAAAAGTAATTTAATACAGCATGACAACCAGAGAGAAATGATTACCAAAAAGGTGGGCAAGCTGAATCAAACCAGCTGTCTGGCAAGCATCACAGCTGGCCATAGGCAGGAGAAGAGAACATGTGGTCTTGAGCGGGAAGGGAGGCAGCAGATGAGGAGAGAGCAGGAAAATGTCCTCTTTGTTAACACACGTTTCTGTTTAGCTTTATCATTAAACATTATTTTGGGACAATGTAATTTATTGTTGGTCTTCCTAGCTTCCGACTTACCTCTGAAGCAAGGTCAAAGGTCAAAACAACAAAGTATAAATTGCTGGTGAATGAAAACTTATGTCTTCAAAGAATTTTCAGAAAAGCACCAGCAAAGAATGTATTAGTAAGGAAAATGAGAACACAGTAAACATCATTATAAGCAGCAAAGAATCCTGTGAATAAGATTTAAATAGGCTTATACATGTGATCAATTTAATTGGCACATATTTAAATACAGTCTTTCACAATGCAATGACTATTACTTGTGTGTAAGCTTTAAGCCCTCACCTTCTTTCCAGTTACACTGGGTGAAGATATAAAATGTTTGTTTTCCATGCATGTTGTTATTATTATTTTTTAAAAAGAGAGAAAAAAATCAAATAAAAAAAACAGCTAACAGTAGCAGTTAATGAAAACTTCTGTACACAGATTAGCACCTAGAAGTGACAAAAATTTTACCCTTCCTGTCCTGATCCTTTCACGGTAAAATGCAGTCAAAGCACTTGAGTACATGTTGTGAAGTGCTGCATAACGAATGCATGCAAGCAACAGGGAAGAGCATCTATGTGTATGCAAAATGCACACACCAGTTAAATGGGGATACCTCTAACTCTTTTGTTTATATCATTTCCATCCAGTTGTTCTCTCTCTGGCTCCTCTGTTGGAAAGGATAGGATGTAACCCAATAGATGACTAATTATGTACAATCAAACCCATTTTGTTGCTTAACCATAGCAACTGCTGTATTTTATTTCTGAATCTTAAGGACCCTTTAGCTATCACGCTGTGGTGACCCAGAGCATTAAAACCCATCCCTCCCAAAAAAATCCTCTCTTTTTTTAAGCCAAACAACAATTTGCACTGAAAGCCATAACTGCCTCCCATGTATAACTGCTTACAATAAACTAGATATCTCAAAAACACCATAGTAAAGTTTTACTCAATGTTTAGTTATACATCACTATTTCCAAGCATGCTGAAGTCAATGGGTAAGACACAACTAGTTTAAATCACTGACTTCCGTTGATCTTTGGGCTTGATTTGATATTCCAAAAGAAATACCAAAAGTTAGTGAATAAACATATATCATGTAAACAGTGACATACCCTAAAACACGATACTCAGCTGGTTTCAGTCTCAAAGCTCAGATTATAATAACACAGAAGTCAGGTGTATGGCACTGACCCAGACTTACTGTTTCAGATCTAACTTCGGTAAAACAGCACAGCATGTACTTTATAACAAAGTTATAAAATCTGATATGAGAAGTAGTAATGGCAATCTGAAGATTCAAAATATATTTTGCAGGGTTTTGAACATAATCATCTTTTCTAATAGATGGCTTTACAAATGGACTGACCATAAAACCAGCATTCTTATGTCCATTATGTCCATTCTTATGTCCATTATTATCAGTTTTTGGTAAAGCATACCACTGCCATTTGAAATGAACTATTATTTTTGCACTGTCAAATATAATACAATACTCTGACTATATGTTTATTATAGTACTGATTTCACCCAAGATTTATAATTTGACAAGCCTCCAGGGTCATAGATCTACTAAAATTGACTTCATCTTTATACACACACTTAAAAAAAGGAGCTTTAGGCATCTGTGAAAGCTTTAGGCTTCTGACTTCCTGATAGCTTACAACAGAAATAACAACTGTAAGCACCTGCCTGCATTAGATAACTAAATCCATTTTAAAATTTGGCTGAACCTTAGTTCACACAGAAAAGGTAATGCTTTTGTGCATATTAAATCTTAAAATGCTTTTACTGTCATGACTTACATCAAAGAATTGCATGAGAATTCCTGTGGTTATGGTTCCCTGCTCTTTCTGAAAACTTAAATGGGTAAAAAAAATAGTGCTAGTAAAGCAATGTTTAAAGATAAGATTGTCCATTCGTGGATATCCTAGTTTCTCCTGTTTAGCAATAAAGTATTTCTGGCAGTATTTTAAAGTAGTCCTGCACAGCAAATGTGGTTCAGATCTTAAGAAAGAAATTCATCACTTGAGAACTTTCTCCTGTCCCACTTACAGAGCATTAACAAGATTACATTGTTTTACTATTTTCTGAAGTGCTTTGCCACAGAACCCAAAAGCCACTGCTGATGGCCAGTCAGCACTGCACAAAACATTAGGGCTTTACACAAGGAGCTCAGGGTGGTTCACCAACGGAAGTGCTGGACTCAGACTGCACTTTATTTAATTTCAGTGTTTACAAGTATCTTTAGTCATTATCTATGTGAAAGGGCAAAGCATGTTCACACAGAGGTAAGTAATTTTTCCCCAAACTGTCCAAAAAGGCAGGACTTGAGGACCTATTGTGTCTCATTACTGTCATGACTGAAGAAACATTTAAAAGTAGAAGAAAATAATGGTTTGCATGTTTATAGATCAAATCAAATAATGCTAGAGATAGTAACTTCAGAGTTTTTTAGCATCATTTACATGCAATGACCAAAATTTTCCAAACTGGTTTGAAAATCCTGTCCTCAAAACTAAGATTGTTTAAGAAGATTTCAGAAAGTCACTTTGTAGTCTTAACTATTTTTAAAAATTTTCCACAGTTACTTTATGCATGCATGTATCTGCTGTCTTACAGCATTTAGAAATACATACCTTATTCTGACAGCTCTAAGACAGGCGATTATTAATTACCTTTGCTTAAGACAGCCAATGACCCAAGTGGGGAGAAGCCTGTAACTTTTAATCTAACACAGAAACTCAGCTCCTCCTCCGTCACACATCTGCTTTCCACTGGCAGACACCATCTCACTGCATGAACACAAAATTGATGTAGACATCCTCACCATCTTGAAAATGTCACCAATTACCTCAGATTCCAAAAAGCAAGCTGAAATTTAATACACTGGCAGGAAAATGAACTTCTATCTGTGTGGCACCCTATACATCTATTGATCTTGAAATAGGTACAAAATTTGGAAGTAACCGTATGGAACTGAAAAAAATTGATTTAGTCAAGCATCTTAATTTCTCCACTTGGAAATCTTCCACATGATTGTAAGCTTTTCTCTAAAAGAGCAGGTATTCCAGCCATATAATTTCAGTGTTTAATGTCTCCAGATACAAAGACATCTCTATTAATGTGCTGCAGTTTCCACCTCTCTATACATGGAGTTTGAAAAAGTAACATAAATTTAAATTCAGGTAAAATATCCATGGGACTTTCATTACCATAATTACATATAAGGATTTGTAATTAATTTGCTTTACAAGATCTGGCAACACTACTTTAACTATGGAAATCATAAACATCAATACTATTGCATGAAAACAAGACAAGGACACTGGAGTTTAACATTTTTTACATATCCTATTTTATACAAGTTTAACAACCATTAAAGGCCTCTGTAATCCAAAAGTGTGTGATTTCTCTGTTTACCCAAAGCATGCATAGGATACAGAGGATAGCAAGTTTCTTCACAATGACTATGTCAGCTGCCACAGGCAAAGTCATCCCTTGGGTCAGGGGACAGGTTAGTCTCCAAGATATCTCAGTCACTGGCTTTCTCACTGTGTTCTCCAGATTGGTACTAATTAGTTGTAGTTGTAGCGTCAACTTCCAAAATATCAGTGTCTGGTCACATGCAAGACCACACACATCCTACGCGGGCCTAACACAGCTAATTATGGCTGACCTGGAGTTAAGCTGAATCACAGCCTTCTAGAAGTGTTCACGTTAGTTTGATTTTTCATTAGTTACTGTTTCCTATTAAATCCATTTAAATTCCATTTAAATTCCTTGGTTTAGTTTCTAATTTTTCTTTTTTAAGGTTTTTTTTGTTTTCCTCTTTCAGATGTGTTTGGAGAGATTTTTCTTAGCATGTTCTCTGAGAATGTCTTCAAACAGAGGAAGATAATTTAAAGCATCAGACAAATAAGAAAGCATTAAATCAAAGTAAGTCAGGAATGTTCAAATACCTGATAAGTCATGTACAATTTTAAACCTTATTTGGATAGTAATATAAAGTTTAAGGCACTTCTGCGTATGAGCTTTTTTAACTAGGAACTAAGAGGCTGTAGAAATCCAACTGTATTAACACTTTGATCTGCAGACAGAAATGAATGGATGTATGTACAGTAGATGTACAAATGAATGCTATCTTCAGAAATATGATTAGAATAGCAGAGATGTTCCTGAAAGCATGATTTGGAAGTTTCTGCAGGGGTACAGACTTCCTGAGTTTAATGGATTCTTCCCATGAATCTTGTTTCACCAATGGCTATGGTCTCATGACTATTTAAGGATAACTGAATTTCATTCCAAAAAGACAAAATAAGGTTTCACTGGTACAGAAGATATAACTTGAAACAATGGGATAAAGCATGTGATAAGTAAGAATCTAAATAAATCGCATTTTCTTTTTTAAAAATCCCAAACTTTTAGAACAATGAACATTATATTTTTCAAGAGCTTGACACTGTCTTTACATCATGTAAGGATTCTTAATCCTTTTATTTAAAAAATGATGGTGCAAGAAAACTCCTCAACTAAACATTCTTATTAGAAATACTATGTTCTTCCTCATTCCTCAGCAAAATTGATCAAAATGGATAGGCTCCAAATGGAATTATGTGAAAACTCCACTTTGTCTACACAGTTATTAGAACTCTGTTTCAGTTGACTTTTGCCATACTTAGCAGGGTCTGAGGTCACTATTAGCTTGATTACATAAGCATGAAGTCATTAATGTGTATTAGTTTATATAGCCTCAAATTATCCTTTTTTTCCCCCTCAGTGATCACAACAACTAAATTCAACCCTGATAAACTGGAGTGAAGAAAAAGAAAACATGATAGTAGAGACTCATTAGCAAATAAAATACTCTATTAGAACAGCCTAGGCTGTTTTGCTCACAAGATTTTTGACTTATTAGGGAAGCTTGGTGGCCTCTAGCTGAAACTAATGCAGAGTTTCCAGAAATCACCTCAACAGTTACAAAGGAAAAATATGCTGCACCGATTTTCTCACATCATGTCCCACTATAGGCATCTGCTGTACCTCTTTTTCCACACCATATATAACTGTAACTATTTTATGTTTCTCAATGACTTAGTCCTCTGGATTAAGCAGGAACATTTTGTTTCCTGGTCTCCTAAGCATTTTTCATAGAGTCAGCAACATGTACTGATTCATACAAGGAAGTTTAATTATTTGCCATCTCATAAAAAAACATATTGGAAGTGAACAAGCTGTGATATAGAGCATCCTAACAAAGCAGAGCAGTTCTATTAAATTAAAAAGGTACAAGAAATCAGATATTAAATTGCCTAACTTTAAATATTTTGTTACAAAGAAGAATCCATAAATGTTTCTGGATCACCTAGGCTACTTATATAGTGCTTGTGAGAAAACAGGCATCAACAAAAAACTGTCTAAGTGAGCCACATATCGGAATTAAAAATGCCTAAAGAAATAATTCAGTGCATAGCATGCTCAGATACTGAGACAGGTAAAAGGCTCAGTAAAGGCTCCATTTTCTTGAGTATTTTTCTCACAGGATTTGTGAACTAAGTAAGGCTTACATTTCTGTGTCACATCTGACGTTGCAAAGATGGTGTTTACTTCCGTACTTGATATGTTGAAATTATTTATATATTCATTTTCCCAGTATTTCTTTAAATTGTACATTAAACAGACACTAAGTAAATAGGCCTTAAAGCAAGACTGAAATTCAGGGTCTATCTTTTCCAAAAAACCCCAAATTCAGTGAGATGTTCTTCTTAAGTCTCCCATTATTGGCAGTGAAGTAATTAAAAAACAATAGATGAGTAACCT
The DNA here is from genome assembly GCA_013400315.1 of Bombycilla garrulus. Lineage (NCBI taxonomy): Eukaryota > Metazoa > Chordata > Aves > Passeriformes > Bombycillidae > Bombycilla > Bombycilla garrulus. The sequence goes on from VXBU01004137.1 coordinate 98,428, forward strand.
GATGCTACATTTGCCCATAGTCTAGTGATTTCATGAAGTAGGAAAGGTGGGGTTGACTCCCTAAGTAGAATTTAAAACTTCAGACTCTTCCTCTTCGGTATCTGTAATCATCAGGCTCTTACAAGAGGATGAAAGTCAGATTTGACACCTTTTAATTTAAAAAACCCCTCACCATAAGTGGTCAATCCACTTGCATTAAGAATGCAAAATGTGTGCTTAAGAGCTTTTGATTGGTGGAAATACCTTCTTAGGGTAGGACACAAGCTCTTCTGTTCAGCTTTTAATCTTTCACTCAGGCAGAAGAGTTGGACAGCCTGGGCTTGGTCCAGAGCCAGAAGTCATGTTCATAGTGGGCTCTAATGAATCAGGGATTAGAAGATTTAAAAGTTAGAAAAGAAGTTTGTAAGATGAAAGTAGTATATTTTGGTTAAGGGATTTAACAAAAGGACTAGAAGAAGCTAGAGGTTTAATTATTAGCAGCTGAGTAGAATTGGAGTCGCTATAGCGAAGACAATATATCTTGCATTTGATCCAGTTGTTTTTTAGAAGCAATAGAGAGTACACGTAGTATTGTGAAGAACCAAGAACCGAAAACGCACCTGGCCTCTGAGATAATTGGAACCATGAGAGGGAGCTTGGACCATGACTTGGAGGCTCAAGGAGCCCTGGCAACAGGACAAGGTAAAGAGGAAGATGACTGACTTCATCTTCAGAGGACCACTGACCCATTTCAAGAGACCACCGACCCAATTAAGAAGAGGCACTCCGCAGCCGTAATGGACATTCATCTCATTTTAATACGAAGCAGGGAGTGGCGCAGCCTGGAAATGAATATGTGTAGGCGATTTTGGGACTTTTACGAATATGTAAGGCTTTTATGGGTATAAAGGCAAGCTAATGCTTTGGGAATTTGCACATGGTTTTGGGAGGATTACCTCAC
>VXBU01004138.1:0-14304 GCA_013400315.1 Bombycilla garrulus
GAGCGGGGGGAACCGGGCCGGGGAGCGGGGCATGGAGCGGGATGGACCGGGGAACGGGAGACACCGGGCCCGGCCGTGCCGGGGAGCGGGGGGATGGACCGGCCCGGCCTGGCCCGGCTCCGGGCTGCCCGCGGGGTTTGCGGGGCTGGGGCTGAGCGACCCCCGGCGCTGTCGGTGACCGGGCGGGGGCGCGGCGCTGTCAGGGCTGAGTTGTGACCCTTGTCCGTCCCTCTGTCCGTCCCTCTGTCCCGCAGCAATTGAAGCAGCAGCGGGACAAGCTGCGGCAGTACCAGAAGCGGCTGAGCCTGGGGCTGGAGCGGGAGCGGGCGCTGGCCCGGCAGCTGCTCCGGGACGGCAAGAAAGAGTGAGGGGAGAGGGGACACCCGGGGCCGAGCGCGGGGGGGACAGTGCCACCGCCAGGGTGTCACCGGGGAGGAAACACCGCTGCACCCGAGCGATCAGAACATCGGAATGGTTTGGGTGGGGAGGGATCTTAATGTCCATCCAGCGCCGCCCCTGCCACGGCAGGGACACCTCCCACTGTCCAACCTGGCCTGGGCACTGCCGGCATCCAGAGGCACCCACAGCTGCTCTGGGCACCTGTGCCAGGGCCTCACACCCTCAGAGGGAAGGATTTATTCCCAATATCCCGTTTGTTTATCCTTGCTCCTCGCAGGAGCAGGTGGGTGCTGCCGGGTCAGCTGCACACAAGCTGCCTCCTTTCAGCAGCAGCGCAGAACAGCTGTGCCTTAGGTGGGGCTCCTCGGGGCTTCAGGAGCTTCACCCCTGCTGCGTTTCCCTCCCCTGTGTCCCTCAGGAAAGCCATGCTCCTGCTGAAGAAGAAACGGTACCAGGAGCAGCTTCTGGATAAAACAGAGAACCAGATCAGCAACCTGGAGCGCATGGTGAGCCAGGCCTGGGGGTGTTCCGGGGTGGGGCTCCCCTGGATCCCCTGGAATTCCATTCCAGCAGGTCCTGGCAGGTCCTGGCAGGTGCTCAGCCCTCTGTGCAGGGCACACGTCTCCAGAATTGCACGTGTGCCACGATTTTCCCTGGAGACACGCAGCAGGGTGTTTGGAACCTGCAGGCTCCCTGTTAAATGTGTGGTTTGGAAATTGCTGAAACCTTACTCACAGAGAGGGTGGCTGCACTGGGCTTGTCCCAGCCCTGTCATTTCAGAGCTGGATGTGTTTGGCTTTGGGGAGGTCTCAGCTGGGATGGCAGCTGGAAAATCCGGTGAAATCGCTTCACAGGCTGTTGGAGCTGCAGCTGCCCCAGCCCAGCTTTTTGTGAGGATGTTTCCTGCTGCTGGTGCCACTGACGGGGCAGAAAGGGCTCCACTGATTCCTCCTTGCAGCTTCTCTGCTGGTCCTGTGTCTGCCTAATAACGGCAGCCATGGAATTATTTAGGTGGGAAGAGCCCTGAGTCGCTCCCCAGCTGCCACCTGCCCACAGCTGTGAAATCCCCCCAAGACTCACACCCTGTGCCAATGAATGCCTGGCCAAAGTGTGACAGGTTTTTCCCTTCCTCCTTCCCACTGCAGGTGCAGGACATTGAATTCACCCAGATTGAAATGAAGGTCATCGAGGGCCTCAAAATTGGCAACGAGTGTCTGAACAAAATGCACCAGGTACCGTGGCTGGGGCAGCTCGGGGGGGCCTGGCTGCAGCTGCAGACCCCTCCCACACCTGAGCTCTGGCTCTGCCCTCCAGGTGATGTCCATAGAAGAGGTGGAAAGGATAATAGGAGAAACCCAGGATGCTGTGGAGTACCAGAGGGTGAGGAGCTGCGAGCAGCCTCTGCTCTGCACAGAGTTTGTGGCACGGGCACTGCCTGCAGGGGCCACCAGGCTGGCAGTGCAGCGTCCCTCCCTCTGTCCCACAGCAAATAGACGAGCTCCTGGCTGGCAGCCTGACTGAGGAGGATGAAGATGCCATTCTAGAAGAATTAAATGCTATTACTCAGGTAATAATAATAATAAATAAAAATGTAAAACTCAGGTAAATAAGAATGTAGCATAAAGAATTTCCGCTTACTATTAATGTCATTCCATGTAGCCTTTTGTATAAATTACTAGCTGCCCTGTAAAATTTTAGTCAAGTCCCTATTTTGATTATTTTAGTTCGTTGTGGTGTAGTAATGACTTAGATTCCAAATCTAAAAAAAATAAAACCGAAACTTAAAAGTGCAAAGAAAATATTTTTGATATATGCAAACGGAGAAATGTAAATATTTCTTTTTCCTTTGAAATAAAACTCCTTTTGGCATGTCTTTAAGTAGACTTCCTTAGGTTGACTTGAATGCTAAGTTATAGTTTAGACAATTGCTACAAGTAGAAGTTAATTCAGTGTCTCACAGAACAGGGGTCAAACTTTAATTTATGACCTTTTTATTATGAATTAAGCCAGTTAATAGAGTTGTGCTCTGCTGATTTCTTTGCTTTTGATGCCTGGTTAATACTTGAAGGAGCAAGTATTCACTGAGGTAGAAATAGGCAAGGCTGCTACTTTATACAGTGCTATCCTAGCTGGGTATTTTTCCCTGTATTAAGTTGAATTTAACATAATTACTGAAGCTGGCAGGTTTTTTAGATCTACCCAGTGAGTTTGCATCTTTCTTTGGTCGTTTTATGTTCCGTTTGGGTGGTTTTTTTGTGATTAAAACCCACGTTTTTAGGAAGCTGTTTTTAATAGCAGTTCAAGTACCTTTTTGCTACTCTCAGTGTGGGGGGACACCTGGGGCACTGCCACCCCAGAGCTGGGCTGTGTGACAGGTGTGACACCTTGTGTTTCACGTCCTTGCAGGAACAGTTGGAGCTTCCAGAAGTTCCTTCGGAGCCGCTGCCGGAGAAGATCCCAGGTGCGTTGTCCTTGCACAGCTCTGGCTGCTCGAGCTCCTGTCCCTGCAGGACGGGATCTGAGGATCTCAGAGGGTCTGAGGCCCTGTCCAGTGTGAGTGTGCTGGAAAAGGGAAGGAGCAGCAGCTCCTGCAGTGGGGCCAGGCCCAGCTGAGCACCCAGGGCTCTGCTCTCTGGTCCGGTCATTGCCTTGGGGAGCTCCTGTGTGACGTCTGTTCCTGTCACACCTGTGCCTGCTCTGGCGCAGCCTCCTGCCCTGAGACAGCTCATTCCATCAGGAGCTGCATAAGGAATTCCTTGTGAATATGAATGAGCAGGAATTCCTGAGCCACGCAAGTTTCCTCCCCCCAGCCCCGGGCCGGTGCCGCTGTCACAGCCAGGCACGGGCGCTTTGTGGGTGTTGGATTCACCCCGCACAGCTCTGGATTTCCCTGAGGCTTGGGCTGACTTGGAGCTCTTCCCACCCCACTTCCCAGTGATTTGGAAGCAGCTGGATGAGGATCACTGGAGTCCCAGAGTTCCAGGGTTGTCAGAGCAGGAGCAGCACGCAGCTGATGGTCCCTGAGCCATCTGAAGCCTCAGAGGATGGATTTGTGGGGCAATGAAGCTGGGAAGTGGGAGAGCTCACTGAGAAGGTGACCAAACACGCCCTGGTGTCCCTGCCTGGCAGGGAAGGAGCCCACTGGGCTTTGTCGGGTGTCTGTGCTGAGGAGCTGAAAACTCAGAGTGGTGAAGAGTTCTCCTGGGACAGCAGAGCCCTGAGGTGTCGCTCCCAGGAGCCGGACCTCCCTGCCCGTGCAAAGAGGAGCTAGAAGAAGCCATTTCCCAGTGTGGAATCTGCCCAGGAGCAATGTGGGATGTGGGCAGTGGGGCTGGTTTCCTTGGAGCTTGTTTACTCCCAAACAGGGCTCAGGTGTCAGCACTGAGGCCAAACAAAACCCAGCCCAGGGCCTGAGGGCAGAGCTGGCCCTGGGCTGGGCGCGTTCTGTAAGTCTCTCATTCTTCAGTGCTGTGAAAAAGGGGCATTTCCACATTTCCACAATTTATGACCAATTTCTCTCAGCCCAGGTGCTGTGCAAGCATTTGCTGCCCTGCAGAGTGGACTCTGAGCCCTGGATCCTCCTCAGGACTTGGCCGCAGGAGATTTGCGTTCCCCGATCCTGTAACGAGTTTCTTTTCCTTCCACAGAAGTGTCACCCATCAAGAACAGGCCAAAGCCAGAGCTGGTGGCAGCATCTTAACTCCCAGAGCTGGGGATTCCCCCTCCAAACTTTCACCCTGGACAGTTTGCCCTCCCAGCGTGTGCTGGGAGCAGGCAATGCCTTGGCAGCATCCCAGCTGTGCTGGGTGGATTGTGGAGCAGGATTCCCTGCACAGGGTGGGGAACCTCAGCTGATTATCGCTCTTGTATCAAGATTATTTTCTAGTGCTTTCTTTTTTTTGTAACTTAAAACTCCAAACTCACTCAGCTGCGCTGTCTCGGGATTAAACAGCAACTCTGAAATCGTCCAAAGCCAACATTTTTGCTCTCTAGGTTTGGTTCTGGTGGTCAGTCTGCCTTTGCTTGGCCACATCCCAGGAAACCGCAGGCTCAGAGTGACGGTGTTTGTGCTGGGTGAGCACGAGCCCTGCGGAGCTCTCTGTGTCTGTCTGTCCTGGGTCTGTCCTGGGTCTGTCTGTGCAGGGGCAGCGCTGTGCCTGTCCTGCTGGAGCACTGAGCTGCCCGTGCTGGGCTCAGCCCCATGGGGTTCGATCTGAGCCTGGCTGCTCCTGCCAAGCCTGACCTGCTGGGAGTGAGGAGTCACCCTGGGCTCCTTCAGCTCGTTCAGAAATCACCTGCAGCGCCAGCAGGGAGCTGCTGTCTGTGCCAGGAGCCAGGATTCCTCCCTGGTGGGCTCTGCTCCAGGATGGACCTACGGATCTCACGGACTCTGCTCCTGCCGGACGCTCCCCCGCGGACTCGGCCGCGCTTCCTCGGGCTCGTGCTGCACCGGACACGGGGCCTGGACTCCAGGAATCGCCACTCCAGAGTGCTCTGGGAGCAGCTCCAGGGAGCCCCGGCCCCTCTGAGGCCTCACACGGATGCTGAAGGCTCTGCAGCGCTGCCTGGGCAGCCAGGTGGGGGCAGATTCGGCTGCTCTTGGAACGAGCTCACCTGCCAGCTTGCGGATGCTCTTCAGGACACTGCAGCTCTTTATTTATTGTGTTCTTGAAGCCACAACCCTTAATCTGTGTTTCTGTGACAGCAGAAGGACCAGAGGGTCCTTGGAGACTTTGTGGGGGTGTTGTTGGGGTTGTGGGATCTGGTGCTAGACAAAAAGTGATCCCAGGGGCTGGGGTGCCTCCCCCGTGGTGCTGGGCCAGCACAGCTCTGGGTGGAGTCGCGCTCTCTGTGTCCTCTCTGTCGTGTTCCGAAGAGTGGCCGGGGCACCCTCGTCCTCCTCGCGTGTCCCCAAGGCAGTGAGTGTCTTGGAGCTGCCCCATTTCACTCGCACTGCTGTCTCCTGGCTCACGTTCCACAGCAGCCCCGCAGTCCCTGTGTTTGACACCAGCACGGTGCTGCCAAAGCAGCTGCTGCTGGAGCATTGATGATCCCGGGGCCGTGTCTCTGGTCACCCCAGCGCTGTTGGGACAGGCAGCTCCTGCTCCCAGCCCTCCCAGGGCCCGGCTCCTGCTCTGCTCCCGGTAGTTTTTTTCTCTCTTTTCTCTCTTTTCTTCACTCAATCCCGGCTGTGCTGCAACGCAGCCCATTCCCACCAGAGAGAGCCTTGGATTCACCGGTGCCGCGCTGGCAGGAGCATTTCTGGGCAGTGCTTTTCCTCCAGGGCTCCTTCAGCCCGGGCCAGCCGCGCTCCTGATTCACCTGCACTCATGGGAGGAGTGTGGAGAACGTCTGGAAAAGGTGCTTTGGGAAAACCTTGTGTCCCTGGGATCGGCATGGCTGCGGGAGAGGGGTGAGGAGGGAGTGCTGCCGTCCCTCTGCTCTGGTTTTCATTCTGATGAACATCCTGGCAGCAGGGGAGACGTGCCAGCCCCTCCAGGGACGCTGTGCCGGGGCCAGGCCGGCTCCTGGGGGTGTGGAGAGGAGCAGGGCTGGTGCTGAGGGGATAATCCTGCCGTTGTGTCACTGTGGAGGGGACATTTACTGATCCAACAGGGAAATTGGGAGCAGTTTGGCCACAGCTTCCTCTGCTGTGCTTGTGCTGGGTGTCCTCGTGAGGAAGGGCCGGGAGTGGGCTGTGACCTCTGGGTGTGCTGTGACAATAAATGGCTCCAGTGACTCCTCTTCCCGCCTCGTGTTTGCACAGGGAGTGTTTGGGGTGAGCAGGAGTTGCCTTCCTCCTCCCTGGAGAGATGTGGGCAGGGAGGTTCCGAGCGAGCTCCGTGTGTGACACGAGCGATCCTGTTCGGTCCTGTTTGCCTGGATGGGAGGTGACAGCGCTGGGGACAGGCCTGGCACGGCCCTCAACCAGGTAAGGCTGAGATTTCTGAGAGCCTCTGCTGCTGCCCTCCCCTCCTTGGGTTTACAGCGAGGCCGAATTAGGGGATTTGTAAGAATCACTCTGGAATTGTCAGACTGATCCACGACCAGTCCGTGCCCGGACTCAGGGCTCACATGTCCCACGCTGTCCCACGCTGTCCCATCCCATTTTTCCTCCCTCTGTAGGGCTTTGTGCCTCCATCCCCCTGGAGCTGTCCAGCCACCTGCCCCAGCCAGCACCCAGCCCCTGGGGGTGGAATTCCCGTTTGGGATGGGCCCAGGGATGGGGACACCCCACACTCGGCCCTGGTGCAGGGTGAGGCCCCAGCTGGGCTGTTCCGAGCCTCTGCCTGTGCTTGGGCAGCAGCCGCTCCCTTGTTACTCTGGATTTGTGTCTGTCCTGCTGCTGGCAGCAGCGGGATGTCCCTGGATCCCCCCTGCCTCACCAGCCAGACCCTCAGCAGTGCCTCATCCCCCCGGGCCGGGCCCTGGGAAAGCAGCTGTGCCGAGTTTGGAGGGTTTAATTAACACTCCCCACGCCCTCAGCTGTGGCAGCGGGGTGGGAGCCAGCTCCAGCCGGGAGGGCCGCGCACGGAGCTCCTCCAGCTGTGTTTGAGTTGGCCAGATGTTGAGTGAGGAGCGTGGAGACAGCGCTGCTCGTTGGTAATTAAACCCTGGGGGACAGGAATGAACCTCACGCTCCTGCCTCGGCTGCCCCCGGATCCTCCAGCCCTGGCCGCTCTCCTGAGCTCTGGAGAGGTTCTGGGGCTGGACACTGCCCACAGCAAACCTGCAGTGACAGTGCCAGGGAATTCAGCGTTCCCAGGAGCGCTCACTGCTCCTGGATCTCTGTTTGTGTGGCCATGGGGGATCCCAGCAGTTTGNAGTTTGTGTGGCAGTGCAGGATCCCGGCCCCACAGGGGAAGGGGGAATCGAGGATCTCTGCTCAGAGATGTTGCTGCCCATTCATTCCCCTCTCCCCTCCACAAGGACAGTCCCTGTTCTGTGGGGACACTGCCCCATCCCATGGGCTCTGCCTGGCCAGGAGCGCTGCCAGAGCCTTCATCCAACACCCCGGGAGCGAGCTGTGGGCCTGGGGAGCAGGAACTCCAGCCAGCGTTATGCAAGCAGCAGTGCTTTAAATAGACTCTTGCTGCTGTCCAGGGGGCAGCTGGGCACCAGCACCGTTCCCTGGCACTGGGCTGGGCCCTCCTGTGCCACCCCCAGCCCCTCTGTGTGCCTGCAGCTGCTCTGGGGCAAAGGCTGGGAGCTGCCTCCCCTCCAGCAGCCTCTTCCCCGGGTTTGGAGGGAATTGTGTAACGGGAGGTGGTGGCACAGCCCCGGCAGTTTCTATGCCAACACAGCTGGATGGCAGCGCTGCCGGGGAGGGGGGCTGCCAGCCCACCCCCAGAACAGCTGCACATCCTCACACGGCTGCACTGCTGACACACCGTCACGCTCCCCTGCCTCCCGTGTTTCCTGGAACACCCAGGAAAAACAAATCAGAGCTGGGAGCCCCAGAGGTATCGGATCCCTGAGCCTCTCATCTGGGTCCTGCTGCTTCTCGGCACGAGGGGCTCAGAGACCCTGGGGACTCTCCCTGTCCCCTCTGAGCAGCCCTCAGCTCCCACCCCAGGGGAATAAACTCAGTGTCCCTTGTCCCCCACCCTCCCTGGCAAACCCTGGCTCAGGACCAGGCACAGTTTGGTGAGGATCTTTCATCTTCCTCCTCCTCCTCCTCCTCTTCATTCTCCACACCCTGAGCTTGCCCTGCCCTATGTGGGGGTCCCAGGGGTGCTTTCCACACTTGGGAGCAATCCTGGGGCGCTGCATTCTGCACCCAAACGTCTCAGTGCCACCCTCCCATCCCAGCTGCCCACTGGGACACACTGGGAACCAACCACTGGCTCCTTCCCTTTCCCTCTTCCCTATTTTCAGTGCCCTGGTGTCACGCTGAGTCACCAGCAGAGCGACAGAAGAGGCTTTGGCAGGGAACAAGCCCAAGTTTTGATAGTTCTGCTGTGGGAAAAGAAAAAAATCAGCGCAATTTCCTAATTAGAGCAGCGCTGGAAACAAAGCAGGTCTGTCCGAGCACGGCCGGGAATGTGACCTTTGCTGGCTCGTGGTGCCAGACGGGAGCTGCCGGAGAACGGTGGTGCTTGGCAGGGCTGGAATGCCTCAGCAGGGCCTGCTCTGACGTAGGAGCCTGAATTCCTCCTCCTGGGGGACGAGGGTCCCGTGGCAGGTGGGTGGAAGGAGCACTGGGAGGTGGCAGTTGTCCCCGTGTCACCATTTTTGCCACCCCGAACGGCCCTGGCTGCCCTGCCCTGCCGTGGAATGTGGCTCCTCAAGTCGTGGGTGAAGCTGTGGCCACGCCGGGTGTCCCCGAGGGCCAGCACTGCCACGTGATGGGTGTCCCCAGCCTGTGTCCCCTGCCCGTGGCTGCCACTCAGAGCGATGCCAGGCGCTCTGTGATTAATTAGAGAGAGGAAACGAGTGAGAGCAGTCCCAGGGCTGTGCTGCGCTCAGAGCCAGGAGGGAAGGCCGCACGGGGAGCTGGGTGGCCTTGGGGCTGGGACAGGAGCAGGGGGAATTTGGCCGGACTCCTTCAGGCCCGGGAATCCAGGGGTCTGCTGCTTCCTGAGAGCTGGGCTGGGCTGCCACAGCCACCAGAAGTGGGACAGCAAAAATTCCTGAGGGGGCTGTGGGGCTGTGACCAGCCCAGTGCCAGACTGAGGGACAGAACGGGGGACACGGGCAGGGGATGGCAGTGAGACCTGGTCCTGTCCCTTCTGCCACCTCTCTGTGACCGGCTGGTCCTCCCCAGGCAGGGCTGGGCAGGGGGGGAGGCAGCTCCCAAAGGTGCCCAGAGCCCCCAGCAGCACCTCAGCTCTGCCCCAGACGCTTCCCCGAGCTCAGCAACGTGATGCAAAATCCCATCATACCAATTATGCAAATCGCATAAACTATTCCTGTTATTCCGAAGGATCCCCAGAGAGCTCCTTAGCGCTGTAATTCAGCATTACTCACTCGAGAAACAGCGCTGGGGCAGGTGAGGAGGGACAGGGGCTCGGGCTGGGCCCCAGCCGGGCAGCGAGGGGGACCCGGCGCGTTTTGGGGCTCCCCCAGAACACAGAGCCCACACGGGGCATGGCAGAGGTTGGGTTTGCTGTGGAGCCCTCCCGAGCCTGCCCGGTCCCCAGGGATGGCGGCACGGATGTGTCCAGCACACGCTGCACCTTCCCCGCGTCCCTCACTCCCAGCCCGTGCCTCCATCTTCGCAGGCCCAGCGCAGCTCCGCATCCGCAGCGCTTTGTTCTCCCACCCACTCCTCGTTTCCTCCGTCATTCCGGCTCCTCCCTGTGCCTGCGCTCCCCGGGAGAGCCGCGGCTCCTCCGGCCCTGCAGCCGAGCCCGGCCCCGGGTGGCAGCGCTGTCCCCTCAGCCGGGACAGGGGACAGTGTCCCACACACCGCCCGGCCGCCGGCATCCCACGGGAGCTGAGGGGCCCTGGGATTGCCATCAGTGCCATCAGTGCCCCCAGGGATGAGACTCAGTCCCCCCTTGCCATGGGCAGGGCCAGGTGACACGTGTGTCACACCAGGGAGCAGAACTGGCCCCAAATCCCTGACAACAGCAGCTTGCACTGCTGGGAGTCCTGCCCAAAAGCTGCTTCTGATGGGATTAGGGAAAGCCTGGGATGATGAGAGGCCAGGCACTTTGTGGTGCCTCAGTTTCTCCTTGGTGAAATCATCCCACCCCTCTTTGTGAGCCCCACTCGCCCAAGCGTGAGGCGGGAGCTGGGAATCGCTGGATCCAGCACTGAGCTTCCACCCTGCAGGGTAAGGGCCCGAATTGTCCACCCTTGGCTAATCCCCAATAAATGGCTTTGCTGCGTTTGCTCGGCAGGATTTACCTGCTGGGAGCTGCTGGCACACGCAGGACATCGCCAGCCCAGGGACAGCAGCTGAGTCCTGACCCTTCGGAGATTCAGGGACCAGCTCCCAGCAGCACCAACAGAATCACGGAACAGACTGCGCTGGAAGAGGCCTAAAATCTCATGGGCCATTCTGCTCGACAGGGCTGATCCAAGCCCTGTCCAACCTGGCTGGGACACTTCCAGGGGTGGGGCAGCCACAGCTGCTCTGGGACATCCATGCCAGGGCCTCCCCACCCTCACAGGCAGGAATTTATTCTCGATATTTAAAATAAACCTACTCGCTGTCAGTTTGAGGCACCTGCTGGAGTCCTGGTGAGCGACACTGCAAAGGGGAGCTGAGCTGAGCTGAGGATCCTCCAAGAGCTGGTTCTGGTGTGGGGTTTGCTGGCCCAGCTCCTTAATGAGGGGCTCAAAAGGAAGTGGGGAGACAGCCTGGGGTTGAGGAGGGGCCCCCGAGGAGGGCAATCCTCTCTGTGCAGTGAGGAGTTCAAGGAAAACACATCCTGTGCTCAAAGAGAGTTGGTTTGGCTCAAACCCACCTGGCTGATTCCCCAGTGACCCCCAGATGTCAGAAAAATCACGTTTAGATTGTTTTAGAAATAAAAACTTCCTGACACAGCACAGGGAGGGCCTGCAGTGATGTCAGGGCTCCGATGGAGAAGCCATCTGCCCAGGGCCACGGGACAGGCAATTCCTGGGAATGTGATTAGCACGGAGACACTGAGGTACACACCTGCCCTGCTTGGGCTGTGCAGGGCACCGAGGGTGGCTGAGCTCAGCACTCCCCTCCAGCACACTCTGAAAAGAGCAGCAGAGAGCCAAGGGCTGCCAGAGAGCCAGCGGGACCGAGCGGATGAACGGGGGACATGGAGATGGAGATGATGGGGATGATGGAGATTCAGGCAGCTTCTTCAGCCTGGTCCAGTTCCCTGCCTGGTCTCTCCTGCTCTGGCAGTGCCAGGAGAACCCGGTGACCACCTGGAGCAGCTGTGGCTGGATCTTCCTTGGGAAACTCCGAGCATTTCCTCAGGGGCTGTGACAAAACCAGCGCTGGTGCCAGGATGGTGCCTCTGCTTCATCCTCTCTGTGCTGGCCAGTGACACATCCCACCCAAGTGCACCAGGGATTCCAACACACCTTTATTCCTCCTCTCTCCGTGTCACCAGGGACTTCCCGTGTCACAGTGCCACATTCCCCTCCCTGGCAGCCACCACAGCCACCAGGGTGGCATTTCGGGGGCAGGGAGAGCGTCCCCAGGCTGGGAACACGGGGAGGCTGCTGGCTGAACTGTCCCTCGGACACCACTGCTGCAGCCACTGCTGCCCTGGCCATCGCTGTCCTCGATTGTCACTGTTCTGGGTCGTCACTGCCCTGGGTGGTCACTGCACTCAGTTGTCACTGTCCCCGATTTGTCACTGCACTCAGTTGTCGCTGCTCTCGGTGGTCACTGCCCTCGATTGTCACTGCCCTGGGTGGTCGCTGCACTTGGTTGTCACTGTCCCCGATTGTCACTGCACTCGGTTGTCGCTGCCCCGTCCCCACCCTCCGTCCCCGTGCCGGGCGCGTGACCCGGCCGGGAGCGCTGGCACGATGCCACGCTGGTAATTAAGAAGGAACCTAATGAAACTTCGAAAATAGCACAATTTCCTCCCCACACCTGCAGCCGAGCGGGGTGGATTACATAAGTTATTGTTGCCACAGCAACTCCGCTCCACCCGGGGCTGGAGGTGGCCGGTGCCGCGTGTGCCGCTGCGCCGTCACCCCGGGGAGGGACGATCGGGGACAGGGCCGCTGCCAGCCCCGGGGCTGCCGCCTGCTCATCCCACCGCTGTTCCCAGCCTGCCGTGGTGCTTCCCCACGCCGCACCCGCTCCCCCGCGGTGGAGGGTCCCGCCTTCGGAAAGGAGAAGGCGCCGCGGGGATCCAGGTAACCCACGGGGACTCTGGCACCATGGTTACCCTGGGCACGCTCCAGCTGCCGCCGAGCCCCGGGGAGTGAATCACCCTGACAAAAAGGCAGCGAGCAGCAACCAGGAGAGGGGAAAAAAAATTAAAAAAAAAAAAAAAAAAAAAGGCAATCAAAGCAAATGCTACGGCACGAGGCAGCGGCAGGTTTTTCCTGCTGAGAATTCCCAGGGTGCTGCGGGAGGCTGCGGGGCGGCAGCGCTGCCTCGGGCTCGGGCACCGCTCCCGGCCGTGGGCAGCACGGGCGGCCCCAGCCACCGCTGCCAGCCCGGAGCTGGGGACACGGCAAGAGCCAGGGACAGGGATCATTTGCTCCGTGTGGCTCTGACTGCAGGGAAATGAACTCCCTGGCTGCTTCCAGCCGTGGAGCCGCTCTGGAGATATGGGAGAGAAAGGTTTTCAGCACTCAAATTCCAGGGGATAAGGAGAAGCAGAGCACGGGAAGAAAGTGGAGCGGCTGTTTGCGAGCAGGCCTAGATGGAAGAGATTCTCTGAGGGCCGTCCCAAAAGGCCTCTTTTATTACCAGAAATTACAAATCCTTTTATCTTCCTCACCAGAGGAACAGCTTGTTTGAATTGCTGGGCTGTCACACTGGAATTAGATGCAAGAACCCCCCACATCCATGACGTAGTGAAGAACTTACATAACGTAACTAAAAATAAGGTGATGGAGATGCAGAGAGAGGCACTCTGCTCCTGGATGCTCGATCCTGGAGCCTTCACCGGCGCTGGAAAGCCAGCGAGGTGCCGGTGTCTGGCTGAGGGAGTGGAGTCCCAACAGAGCCACGTGGGATGGAGAGGGAAAGTGTCACCGTGGTGTCCCAGCAGTGCCAGGCATTCCCCTGGGAGCCTCTCCCCGTCCCCCTGGTCTCACAGCTGCTCCCTCTCCTCAGCCCCAGTGCGAAAGGGTTAACAGGTCACTTCCAGAAACGTGAGAAAAATCCTTCTCAGGGGCTGTAAATTCTTTGCTGTGCTCTGGAGTGTGGAACCCCGGAGGCAGAAGCCGAAATGGGACCCAAATGCAGCCAGAGGGAGCAGCTCCTGGTGGTGCCCTCCTGGTCCTTGCCAGGGCAGGGAGGGAGAGCAGGGAGGGGAAGAGCAGCGAGAGGTTTGGGACCAAGGTATCGACCTGGGCACCTTGTTCTCGGAATTGATGGGTGTGATGGAAAATAACGTGCTCAGCTGCTTAACTGTTTCACTGCTCCTCGCAGCAGAGGAGGGCTCGGCCCACAGGAGCAGCCCGGCCCTGAGGCTCCGTTTAACCACGGCCAGCCCAGCAGGGACAGCGAGGCAGGGGACAGCGAGGGGGACACAGGCTCTTGGGCTCGGGCCTGCTCCTCGTGTCCCTCAGGAGCTGGGCAAAAGTCGCTGTCACTGGCCCGAGGGGTGGGAAGGACAGGGACACACGGCTTGGATGTCCCACAGGGACCTGAGAGCCGGCAGCTCTGGCAGGAGCCTCCCACGGGAATCCTGGTTCTCCTGGCTGGCCAGGTGGTGGGACAGCCTGGGGACAATGAGGTGGCAGCCAGGGCTGGTGTCCCCTGGGCTGAGCATCCCCAGCCGTACGCCCTGTGAGGGCTCATCCCCACTCTGCTCTCCCGGCCTCCCTGGGCAATGTGCAGCCCCTTTCCCTGTTGGGGAAACCCCACAGGAAACCCCACAAACCACGGGCTGCTCTTCCTTTTCTGCTCCTCACCCATCCACTCCCCCCTGCACACCCCAGAGTGGGGGTACAGCAGGGCTGGAGCGTGGGACAGCTCAGGGATGTGGGGCACAGCGAGAGCCGTGGGGTGGGGTGAAGCAGGGGGGTAGTGAGGGGTCGTGGGCTGTGGGGTGAGGAACGGCAGGAGTGTAGGGTAGGTTATGGCGTGGGATGGGGAATGGGGGGAGGAGGGGCATGGAGAGTGAACGGGCCGTGGAATGGGGTATGGGATGGGGAATGGGCACGGGATGGGGAATGGGGACAGGGAATGGGAAATGGGGGTGGGATGGGGATGGGGACGGGATGGGGAATGAGGATGGGGAATGGGGGACGTCATGGGGAATGGGCACGGGATGGGGG
>VXBU01004138.1:21696-32306 GCA_013400315.1 Bombycilla garrulus
TTTTTTTTTTTTTTTTTTTTTGTGGAAAACCTTCATGGTTTTGTTGAAAAGTTCTTTGTTCCTGTGGGGAAGGAGCTGTGAGGATTGTTCTACACGAGGATTGTTCTACACGTCGGGATGTGGGAGGGATTCCAGAGAGAAAATGTGGGGAGGCAGCAGGATAACAAAACACATCTCCAAACAGTTCATCTTTAAATGTTTGTTTAGAATACTGAGAATTGAGATTTTAAGCTCTTTAAGGAGGTGTTATCGAAATGTTTAAATTGCCTAGAAGAATGAAGAGAAGGGAAAAGCCTGGAAGTCTTGATGGCAGCTCTTGATTGGGAATGCAGGATCCTATTGGGGGCCATTAGGGAGGTGTAGATTTAAGTGATCAAAAGGAAGCTAAGAACTGATTAAACCCCAAAATGGACTATTTTGACTTCAATTGGCTTTGTGCACTTTGTGCCCCCCTCAGCTGGGTTTTAGGGAAGTTTAAGCTTTGCTCAACCCAGAGCTGTGTTTTTCCAGAGAGGGCTCTGCTCCCTTCAGAGCTCCACGCGTCTCCTGGATTTTATTTTTTAATAATCCAAGTGAAAAATACCCGTGAGGGAGAGTCTATCATCTTCAGCCTGTGGGGGAAAAAGACTTTGGTGCCTCATGCTCTGAGGTGCCGGGGTTTAGGCCCCGGCCTGCAGGAAGGAGGCCCACAGGGCCCGAAGAGCTGCTCCTGCTCCCTGCCTGCAGCACATTTGCTTTCCCACAAATCCAGTGAGGCTCCTGGCTGTTTCCATGAGGATTTTTAAACCCTCCCCCTGTTCCCAGGTGCTGCCAGCGCTGGGCCCTGGTTTAAACTGGGATTTAATGGCTCACCCAGCCGTGCCGGGGAAGCGCCCGGGGGCTGCGGACTCTGATCCCCGGGGAAGGGGTCACAGGGCGCCCTCGCAAGCTGCAGCTTTCCCAGAAATTCCTGGCCATGCCAGCAGAGTGGGGTTCATGATTTGGGGGTGCTTTTCCCTGCTGGTCCCCTCCTGGGAGCAGAGGCATGGTCTGGCAGGGAGAAGTGCTGCTTACTCTGTTTTTTTTTTAATTTATTCTTCTGAAATACTCTCCTGATAGCTCAGCTTTAATTACCTGGGAGGTGGATCTGTTTATCCCGTGGCACCTGGGATAACCAGTGCGATCCCTGGGTTTGTGCTTTTCCCACATCCCCGCTGTGAAAACGCTGCGGAGCCAAGGATCTTCCTGTAATTTTTAACTCAGCTTGGGTCATCCTTCCCCTCGGATCCCCGAGCTGGGGGGCAGCCGGGGGAAGCGCGGAGCCCGGGAGGCAGAGCAGAGGCAGCGTTGGAAGGCTGGAGCTGGGGCTGTACAGCGTGTTCTGTGATTAGAGGAAACCCCCTGCTTATCTGATTAGAGTCGAGTGTGTAGCTGCAATGTCAACAAACAAGGCTGAACTATAATGAAAGTCTGTGATATTCAATTATTCCGCAGTGATTTCTCTGAGCAGCATTAGCAGCCTGATGCTTGCACTGCAATGAAAACCACCACGGTCCTGCACGTACCAGTTCAAATCCTGAATTACCCTGTAATCTCACAGCTCCAGCTTTCTGTGCTCGCTTTTCCTCTGTTTGTTGTGTGGTCCCTCCCGTGGGGTTCAGCCCTTTGAGGTAATACCTATTTTAGTGTCTAGCTTCTCCTCAGTGCCCCAGAAGTTCTAGCAGCCATTAAGGAGAACGTAACCTCCAATTTTTGGTGCTTTTTAGGCATGACCTACGCAGCAAAAGGGTACTTTGATGCTCTGGTGAAGATGGGAGAGTTGGCCAGTGAAAGCCAAGGATCGAAAGAATTGGGTGAGTCCCCGTTTTGCTGCTAAATGGAGTTGCAGATTCCCAGCCCGGGGATGAAACAGATCTTTGGTGCTGCCGGGGAGAACAAGCTCAGTGTGGAGCTCATCCTGCCGTGTCTCAGAGGTAGCAGTGTCTCTGTATTTACTATGAATGGAGTTTGGAAAACCCCCTGACGCTCTCCGTGTCGGGGCTTTGGCTCGTGGTGTTTCTGGAGAGCAGCTTTGCGGTGCCTTTTCCTCACTTGGCGGAGGAGAAGCAGCAGATTTTGGCCGGGGAGCTGGGGCTGAGCTGCCCATCAGGGGCCTCTGGAGGGGAAGGGGGGAGGGAGGGGTCTGGGAAGGGGCAGGGGCTGTGCTGGTGAGGCTGGGACTGTGCCCTGACTGCAGCAGCTCTGCCCTGCTGGAGCCTCCCTGTGCCCACTGCTGGGGACTCGTGTTTGCCCAATCGATGGCAAACAAACGTCATGAGCTGCGCTGCCTGCTGCCTCCTTCCCCTTTCTCACTCTTATTTCCCCAGGCAATCCTTTAAGAGCCGCTTTTCCAGTCTCCCTATTGCCCAGACATCCTCCTGTACCCCCCCTCCTCAGCCGTGGCTCGAGGGGACCCTCTCAGTTCCCCCCGTGGCTCGAGGGGACCCTCCTAGTTGCCCCCAATGGTTTGAGGTGACTCTCCCAGCTCCCCTGGGATGCTGCACCTTGGTGAGGCTCTCATGGAGTGGGATGTGCCTTGGTCTCATGTCTGTGCAGTTCCAGGTGAACTCCTCCTCCTCCTCCCCCTCCATGCCTCCCTCCCGCAGCTCTGGCTCAGCAGCGATGGCAAAGCTCTCATTAAAGCATCTCTCCGGGGCAGGCAATTAACAGAGAGGTTGAGCTGAAACGACTCTAAAGGCTGAAGGAGCCGGGGAGCAGCCCCTGGGCTCCGCGTTCGGTGTCAGACCCCGCTCCCTCCAGCCCTGCTGCAGCCTCGCAATTGTGCTGGGAAAGCAGCGAGTGTCTATGGAAACCGAGTAGTGGATTAAAGCTGCCTGGAGCAATCTGCTTCTGTTTAATAAATAAAACAAAGAGCCCTGTGTGCTGCGAGGGCTGTGCAGAGCTGCTGCTGCCTCTGTGGGGCTGAGGGACACCCAGCTCTGCCCTCCTGCAGGACTTTGGGGCAGCAGGAGCTTGGGCACCCCTCACCCTGAGGGCTCTTTGGAGCAGCTCCAGGTTTGCTCGCACTCCAAACCCGGCTTTGGGGACTTCTGGCCCTGCTCCCTCACAGAAGGACAAGGGTTTGATGTCCTCAGTGCCTTCTCCCCGTGTGTGGCTGGAGTATTTTTGGGGGCTAGAAATGTTTCCAGATCACTGCTCCTTGTGTGTGGGCACATCCCAGGGAGGCTCCTGCAGCTCCGGCTGCTCTCCGCTGATCCTGCTGGTATTTGCTGTGGCAGCTGCTCCGAGGAGCAGGAGAAAGTTGAGATAAAATTTCTGGCTGCAGCTCAGTGGAGCTGATAACAGCTGGGACACGGCTCCCTCCCAGCAGATGTGTAAACAGGGGCTGAGAGCTGCCCTGGGCCGGGGCTGTGCTCGCCAAAGGTGCAGCTTTTCCTGGGAACACCTTTCCCTTATCTCTGCCTGGGCTGGGAATGCCGATAGTGCCGGAAAGGGGCTCTGGGTTATTTCATAGGATCACAGGCTGCTGTGGGCTGGAAGGGATTGTAAATCCCACCCAGTGCCACCCCTGCCATGGACAGGGACACCTCCCACCATCCCAGGGTGCTCCAAGCCCCGTCCAGCCTGGCCTTGGACACTTCCAGGGATGGGGGATTCATTTTAGAGCAGTAAACAGGAATTCTCTTAATTGCTGCTCCCATTAATGTTGTGCCTCCCCGAGTGGGATTTTCTTCCATAAGTTTATAGAGAAAACTGCTTCAAGATGTCAGCCAGGACCGTGGGATGCTCTGGTCAGGATTGCAGCTCGGACAAAAATCAGAGAGAATTGTTTTCCCTCCAAAATCCTCTCTTTACTAACCTGGGAGCTCTCCTGTGTCCTTCCTGGGGCAGGAGGTGTCCCAGCCCTGTGACAGCAGCAGCTTTGTCAGCTCCTGGCTGCCCCTGGGGCCGCTTAGCACCGTGCATTTTTTCCAAATTCCCCATCAGCTTTTAGGAGCTGTGTGTAGACAGGGATAATCCCACGTGGGAATGGCAAAGTGGCCGTAATAATAACGACAATAATGCCCCGGAGCTGTAATCGGCTCTGGGGGCCGAGTTCCAGCTGCTGGGGCCTGTCTGACCCCACTGCCGAGCTTTGCGCTGCGCACAGTCGGGCCTTTGGGGTGTCCCTAACCCCGGTGGTGCTCGGAGCTGGCACGATGGAGCTGGCATTGTCCCGGAGCAGCACAAGGGTCCCTTTGCCCTCTCGGTTCCCTGCTGGCCAGGCCCTGGTGTCTGCGGGCAGGTCTGTGCCCACAGGTGCCCCCAGAGAGGCTGCTGGAGCTGTTCTCCACCCCGCGGGGGTTGTGGCCTTGGTTTTAGGGAACATAAGCTGCTGTGAGGAGCCTGTGTCTGACCAGCGAAGGTTTGCAGCCCCTTCAAGGAGCTCCAGCCTCAGGTGACTTTGGCCCCTGTCCAGCTCTTGTCTGGGTCCCTCGGATGCCGCTCAAAATGTCGTTTCTTTTGTCCTTCCTGAGAACTAGGCCGTGACAAAGTCATGGAAAGGAAGGGGTTTTCTCCTCCTGGTGAGCAGAGCTGGAGACATTTCCCCCGGGGATGCTGGGCCCGAGCAGCGCCTGCAGGAGGCTCCTCCAGGGCTGGAGGTGGATTTTGCTCGGCTCTTGTTTCTGGAAGGTCCCTTGGATGAGTGAAGCTGCTCTGGGTGACACACCAGGCTGTGAAAGGGCAGCAAAGGGCTGTAATTACTCAGCCATTGTTGAGCTGAAAGGAGCCCCTGGCACATCATGGCTTTTTCTTTCCACAATAAAATCAGGATGTGGCACATTCGTGGCTTGGATGAGATTTCACAGCTCATCCACAGTTCCACCCCTGCCGTGGGCAACAACACCTTCCACTGTCCCAGGGTGCTCCAAGCCCCGTCCAGCCTGGCTGGGGCACTTCCAGGGATCCTGAGTTCGGGCTCTGTCCCAGCTCCCGGCGGTTCTGTGCTGCACCCGATCCTCTGGGAGCAGGGATTAATCTGTTAATTGGATTGGGGGTTGGTTTGGGTGGAGGCTCCCTGCAGCAGCGGAGGTGTGCATACAGATCCCATGGGTGCCAGAGGTGGCTGTGGAGCCCTGGGCGCTGTCACCCTGGGCACTGCTGGTGCCGCCTGGATGTGCTTTGGGATCCCCGGAGCTGCCGGTGTCCCCCAAACCAGCCAGAGCAGTGCCCAGGGTGACACAGGACTCCAGGAAATATTTCCCTGTGATTTGTGGAAGTGAGCTCCTGCCTGAGAGCCGAGATCTTTTTGATGATCCTTTAAATTTGGGCTTAACAACGCACTTAACACCTTGTGAGTGACAGCTTTGTGCTGGAGGAAGAAAGGAAGCTGCGGGAATGGGATGCTGAGGGTGCAGAAACACGAGACAATCCTCTCGAAGCTTTCTGGGGCTTTTTCTGTGCCTCCATCCCTGCCACGAGGAGCAGACGGCCAAGGCTCCTTCTCCCCAACCTGTGCTTGGTGCGTGGTGTAAATGAGCGTCTGTGAGGAGCATGTGGCCTGGCTGGGGCTCCCAACGTGTGGCAGATGTGTGTAACGTCTGGGTTTCACCTTCCCTGCTGATGGTGACAACTTCCAGGGCTCCCTTCTGCCGTGTGCCCCGGCACCGTGCCCGGGAAGGATCCTGCAGGGAATGCTCCCTGTTTTTGGGGGACTGGAGGGGTCCTGAGTGCATCCACGGGCCGGTTCCTGCCAGCCAGCAGCAGTGGGGGAGTTTGGTGGGTTTGAGGAGGGGTTTTAGCTGCGTGGAAGTCCCGGAGGTGTTTGCTGCCCCTCTGGAGCTGCTGGCGTGCCAGGGGCCAGGCTGCGCCGTGTGAGGGGTTTAATTTATCAGTGCCACCAGTATCGCTCCTGCCGCGGCCCCTGGGCACTGGGGACGCACTGGGTACAGATCCAGGACTGGCTCCATCCAGGAGGGCTCGGGAGGTGTGGAACATCCCAGGCTCTGGTAGAGCCCTGGTGAAAGGGTCAGTGGCCACTGCCCAGCCCGAGAGAGCCAGTTACTGGGACCGGGAACCCAAGCCACGGTGCTTTGGGAAACTTCTGCTTTTCCCTTTAGCTGGGCTCCTGTAAACAAATGAAAAGTGCCTTGAGCTGTGCCAGGCGGGGCTGGAGCAGCGCTGACGAGCCGCTGATGAATTATCAGCACATCGCCCAGTCCTTGGGGCTGGCAGAAGTGAAACCGTTGTGGAGAGAGAGGAAAGGGATGAGTCAGCGCGGAGAAGCTGATTGTTTCCCCACACTCGCCTCCTTCCCCCTGCACACGGATCTTCCCAGCTGCCTCACGGATCTCGTGGAGCCAGAGCTGGGCTGGGAGGGCTCCCTGGCGCTGGGGAGCTGCTCTGTGCTGAGTCTGAGAGCCTGGGGCAGATTGTGCTGCTGTGAGGGAAGAGCAGGAAAGATCGCAGAAGTTTTCAGTGGGGCTGTTCAGTGGAAAAACCCTCAAGATCAGTTAGCCCAACCGTTGAGTGGCGTTAAACTGACCCCAAAGTGCCAGCTCTACCCTCACTGCGTTTTGCCTGAAACTTGGCTGTGTCAGCTCTTCAGCAGCGAGGGGTTGTGTGAGCGGGGTTGTTGCTGGCTGGTTTTTAGGGGATGTGCTGCTGGTGGGAGGTGGTCCCCTGGCCACCATCTCCTGCTGCCCTCGCAGGACAGCCTGGGCTGCTGCAGCCCTGCACGTGTTCTGACTCGGAGCAATTTGCCTCCTTGATTAATGCATCGTTGGTATTTTTATTAAAAAATGGCCCCTATCCTGTTTTAGAGGGGAGGTCAAAAAATAACCTTGAGTCTCCCCTTGAGAGCTGGCTTCCCACTGCTTCACCTTCTGGAGGGGCAGCTGGCTGCCGTGCTGCCGGCAGGGATGTGGAACAACCTGTTTGCCTGTTGTGGGCTGGGTGTGGAAGGGAAGGGCCCACAATAACTCCTATAGTTCTCCCAGAACGATACTGTGAGTCAGCCCCGAGCAGCGGCTCCTCCTCCCCGTGTGCTCGGCAGCCTGCGGGGAGGGGAGAACCCCCGGCTCTGCTCCTGCCCTTGCCCGGCTCTGTTTGCGCCTCTGGGTGTAGCTGAGATGCTTCACCCGGGGCTCCTTCCCCTGGAGGATGTGTTTTTTGGCAGCTCCCTACACTCACACGGTGACCGGAGCTCCTGTCCTGCTGCGCGGTGGGAGTTCAGGTGTTTCATTTACAAATCCCTCTGGCAGCTGATGCAAAACGCCCCTGGCGTGGGCGGCCGTGCTGCTGCCAGGGCGTGTGCCCTGCTCCCAGCCCTGCCACCGAGCTCCGTGGGGTGGGCCCCCCAGAATTTCACCCCCGGCACAGTGCCACAGATTCCTTTCCAAGTCGAGTTTTGGAATATTTAGGTTTTCCAGCTACCGTGGTATCCCTTAGTCACGGTTTAACTTCATCCCTGCAGCTCTGGGTTGGGTTTGGGGCGAGGTGTCTGCGACAATCTCACATGGTCGGGAGGTTTTTGTGAAGCAGCTCACGGCCTGCAGGTATCGGGGTGGCAGAGGTGGGAATTCACACCGTGCTGCTGCCGCTGCTGCTTTTAGGGGATTTAGTTCAAACCCTGACGCCCAGTCTGTGGTGGCAGAGGCCACGGGAAGCCTGAAGCTGGTTCCTTCAGAGGCAGAGCTCTGGAGGAAGCTCCTGAGGCTCTGGGCAGGCGTCCAGCTGCCTTCCTGCCACCTCTGCTGGGCTGGGGGGGGGACAGCAGAGTCCCCTCGGCGGGCTGGGACACAGCCAGGCTGTGCCGTGGGAAGGGCTCCGTGCGCTGCTGCCTTTGATGTGGGGCTGGAACGCCCCGACAGGAGCGAGGGGGTGCTGGTGCAGGAGAAAGTCCAACCCAAAAGATGGATATCAGTGCTGAGAGACGCACCACGAGCCGCCCTGGCTGCTGGGAACGGGCCAGTTCCCTGGGAGAGGAATGTGGGAGGGGGGCAGAGCGCTGCTGTCCCAAAGCAGGGGTACCCAGGGCTGGATGTGGGGACGTGGATGTTATTTCTGGGTGCTCCAGTCGCTGCTGTCAGGTGGGCAGAGCTCTGTGGTGGTGTCCAGAATCCCCATCCAGCGATTCTGGGATTTCCACTGTGGCCAGACGGGAAGGGAGAGGGCCCAGGGGGTGGTGCAAGCTTTGGGAATAATGAGAGAGCCACCCTTGCGCTGACACCCCCTGACAAAGCCACCTCAGCGTGACGCCAGGGCCTCCTCGCAGTGGGAATTCAGGCACTTCCCACCATTGAGCTGTCGCAGCCCCAGCAGCAGCGATTTCCTGGCGCTCCTGCGCTGCTGACCCCTCTCCTGGACGTCCCTGCTCACGTGTGGCACTGCGGACGTGAGCGGTGGCCGGGTGTGAGGGCTCCACTTGGCTCAGCACCTGGAGAACCGGCTGGGAAAGCCGCTGGAAAAAAATCTGGGCACGCCGTTTGCTGGCGGGGAGGGAGCAGAGCTGCGGCTCTGCCATCTGCTCAGCTCTCACTCTGTGGGGCTCCCTGGGCAGCGCTGCTCTCTCAGGGGGCACAGAGGGACAGTGGCCGTGCCACCAGCGGTGCCACAGCCGGTTCTGTCACTGCAGCAGAGGGCCCCGTGCCTGGCAAGGGGTCGGATTTTTGTGTTTGCTGAAGGGTTTGAGACACGGTGTATGGTGCAAAGTTCGGATTGCTCCAGCCAGGAGAGCAAAGCAATGTTGAGGCAGGTTGCTCCTGGTCAGCTGGGGGTGCTGACACTCAGCTGGCACGTGGCACTTGTGCCCAGGGACGTGGGGGGACAGCTGGGGCTGGGGCTGGCCCAGCTGTGCTGGGAGGGTCCCACTCCTTCCCTCGCCCCCGTGAGACGCTGCCTTTCATTTGCAAACAGCCCCACAGAGCTTGGGAGCCTCTTGGGAAGCTACAACCCGCTCTGCTGGAAGGAAAAGCTTCCAAACTCAGCCCTGAAAAGAGCTGACAGAGCTGGGCCGTCCCCAGGGCTCGCTCCGGTCCAGAGGCAGAGCTCTTAGTGCTGGCTCCGTTCCTAAAAGATGCTCCTGTGTGTGTCTGGCTCCAGCCACGCTGGGGCTCCCGCTGAGCCAGGACACAGCCCTTCCTCCAGGAACAGCGCTGGGTGTGGGGCTGCAGGCCTGCACGGGAAAAGAAAAATTCAAGGAAGCGGCAGAACAGAGCTGGGATTCCTTGGCTGCAGTGGGGGGATGCCAAGGCTCAGCCCGTGTCCTCTGACCTGCACTGAGTGCCGGGGCTGTGTCTGTCCCTGGGCTGGGCCTGGGGAACAAGGGCTGCCCCTGGTGTTGGGGTCCTGCTGCTGCTCGTCCTCGTTCCCCTTCCTGCCCCCCAAGGTTTGTCCGAGCGGCTCAGGTGAGCGCTGGCTCGCTGCAGCTCCCCAAAGGTGGGCACGGGGGGCACTCCAGGAGCCCCCCTGGCTCTGCCTGGGGACCCCTCCTTGCCAGCAGGGTGCTGCCTGCCCCAGCCCCGGGCTGTCCCCTGAGCTCCGTGCCTCCAACCCTCCCTGCCTTGTCTCTGCAGGGGATGTGCTCTTCCAGATGGCAGAGGTGCACAGGCAGATCCAGAACCAGCTGGAGGAGATGGTGAGTGCCCAGCCCGGCGTGCCGGGGTCCCCGTGGGTGGAAAACGCTTTTCTGTGCCTTGTCCAGACAACACCAGCCCCTCTGCCGTGGATTTGCTCAGCTCCAAAGGGTCTGCATTGCTTAGGCGTCCTCTTCAGCCCTGCTGGGCCTCTGGGCCTGTCCCTCGCTGCTCTCAGCCTGTGCAGCCCTGCTCCTGTGCCCTCCCTGTGCCACCTGCTGCCCCCCAGGCGGGCTCTGCCAGCCCTCCCCGAGCACTGTGTGTTTTCTTTCTCCCCTGCAGCTCAAATCCTTCCACAACGAGCTCCTGACGCAGCTGGAGCAGAAGGTGGAGCTGGACTCGCGGTACCTGAGTGTGAGTTCTGTGTGTGTGTGAGTCTGGGGGTCCCTGGGTGTCCCCCGTCACCTGCTCCCTGCTGGGGGACGTCCTGCCGTGCCACACTCCTGTCCCTGCCCACAGACAGGTGTCACACACGTTACCAGGCACGGGACAGCGCTGTTTGCTCCCCTTGGGAATCCCGCCTGCCCGGGGGCTCTGCTTGTTCCTGTCACCCTTTGGCAGCAGGAGCTCAAGGCTCAGAGTTTCCTCCTGTCCATCCAGGCTGCGCTGAAGAAATACCAGACAGAGCAGAGGAGCAAGGGGGACTCCCTGGACAAGTGCCAGGCTGAGCTGAAGAAACTTCGCAAGAAGAGCCAGGGCAGCAAGAACCCACAGAAGTACTCGGACAAGGAGCTGCAGGTAGGAGCCGGGGCTGGGGACATGAGTGTCGTGTTGGGGACACGAGGGCGTGCTCGGTGGCCCGGTGGGGGTGGCCAGGCTGTGGCAAAGCCCTGGGCAAGGATTTGCTGCTCTCTTCAGAGGAAAGGGCACGGCAGCTTTAGGGGGAGCACTGGGAACAGGCTGTTCCCATGGGCACAGAGCGGGCTGGAGCTGCCTGCCTGCCCCTGCTGCTTTCACCCTTTGCCTCCAGGAACGGCCCCAAGGATCAGTGAATCCTGCCGATCAGTGATTCCC
>VXBU01004138.1:32469-54092 GCA_013400315.1 Bombycilla garrulus
GCCGATCAGTGATTCCCGCCGATCAGTGATTCCCGCCGTGCCTGATCCAGCGTCCCCGGGGGTGTTTTCTTGTGTGTGTTCTGTGCCTGTGCCCCTTCCCCCGCCCGCGGGGGCGGCCGCGGTGAATCAGAGCGGTGTGATGTGTGATGTGGTCCCTCCCGGGGGTGGGCACGGGGGTGGGCACGGCGCTCGGGGGTGGGCACGGCGCTCAGGGGTGAGCAGAGCTCCCCACAAAGCTGGAGGCAGGGCTGGCTCTCCCTGAGGAGCAGCCAGGGCACGTCCTGGCAGCGCCAGGGGCTGTGAGCGATGGATCCCATTCGGGTCACTGATGGAGCCCAGCAGGAGTTTGTGTCCTCTGCACTCTGCAAGCGTCTCTGTGAGCTTTGCCCCGAGCCTGGCTGACCCAGGCAGACCTTCAGGGATAACTGAGGCACCAACAGGCTCTGGCTGACAGTGCAGTGCTGCTGCAGGAGCTGCAGCCACGGAACGATGGTGCTTGGAAAGGGAAAGATGAATTCCTGAAACAGGAATTATTTTGTTTTCTCCAAGGCAGGGGTGTGTGTGTGTGTGTTCTGTTGGGACAGGGTCTGTTCCTTCACATGTCAGAGGTCTGTGTCTGCTGAAGGAGACCTGGACACTGGTGGCACTTTGCTTGTGGGGGTGAATTTGGTGGCATTTAGTCTGCAGCGGAGAGTTGCAGTGAGGTTCGTGCTGGGGAAGTGACACCCGTAATTGCACTGAGATTTGGGAAATTGTGGCGTGAATCAGAACAAGCACTGAGGGAGAAGAATGCAGCCACCATCATCCGCTGTGGCTCGGGCTGTGGGAGCAGTGGAGCGGGGCTGGGAGATAGTGCAGCAGGGCTGGGAGGTGTTGGAGCAGAGCTGGGAGGGGCTGGAGCAGGGCTGGGAGCAGTGCTGGAGCAGAGCTGGGAGGCACTGGAGCAGGGCTGGGAGATACTGGAACAGAGCTGGGAGGTGCTGGGAGATACTGGAGCAGGACTGGGAGGCACTGGAGCAGGGCTGGCAGGTGCTGGAGCAGGGCTGAGAGGTGCTGGAGCAGAGCTGGGAGGTGCTGGAGCAGGACTGGGAGACACTGGAGCAGGACTGGGAGGTGCTGGAGCAGGGCTGGGAGGTGCCAGCACACTCCTCCGTGTCCACCCCGCTGTGGTGGGGGCTCTGCTGTGCTCTCCAGAGCTGAAACCCGTTCTGAGCGTGGCATCTCCACAAGTGCCAGCTTTGAAATTCCTGCTGAGCGAGAAAAGCCCTGCCAGGCCCCGAGCCCAGCGTGGGGGGACACAGGGATCAAACCTCTGTTCCTCCCCTCTGCGAGGGCTGCTGACAGGGACAGGAGAAGGGAACTGCTGCCAGAGCCAGCCCTGTCCTGCCAGCCCCCGGGGCAGGGATCCCCATCCCAGCTGGGGAGGGAGGCCGGGCCGAGCCTCCCGCTGTGATGTGGCGGGGATGGGGCAGTCCTGCTAGCACAGGGAAACAGGATCAGACACTCATTCCCTTTAATCTTTCAGCAGTAAGTATTTAGGAAGTGCTTATCTCTGAAAAAAAAGCCTTATGATGGCTTTTGAGCTTACAGAGCTATGAGACCCTTCCAGCTCGGAATGTTCTGTGATTCCGTGGCTGCTCTGCTGCACTCGGCAGGGGTTTGCTTTGCCTTTAGATCTGAGCACAAAGTTAAAATTGCTGAACGCAGCCAAGAGGGAACTTCCCCTCTCGTCTCTGCTGACTGCAGAGCTGGTGTTTCCTCGGCAGAAAAAGTGTTTGGGGCCGCCCTCGGCACTGGGCCTTGGAGATGGGGGGACTGCAGCAAGTGGGGCCCAGCCTGGAGCTGTGTGGGTGTTTGTGCTGAGGAGAGGGCTTTGTTTTGGGCTTTGCCCAGCTGGAACTGGCTTTGAGGAGTTGAAATCGGGCTTTGGGGAACTGAAACTGCGCTTAGAGGAGGTGAAACCAGATTTGAGTAGATCAGGAGCATCTACAGAGCTTTGTGGGGCTTTTGCTTTGCCTGTCCTGGTTAAAGCAGAGCCACAGGCAGCCTGGTTTGCTGAGCTGGCCCAAAGCCACCCCTGTGGCCACTTGCCAAACCTCTGGTGGTCTCCTCGGAACTGCTCAAACACCTGGGGATGGTTTTGGGGTGCCTGGGGACCACAGACCCATCAGCCAGCGCTGGCTGGACTCTCCTGATGGGCTTGTCTGGTTCCTTCTCTCCCCGTGGGAGAAGCTGCTGTTGATGGAAGCGTCACCTCCTTCCAGGCAGCAGTAACATCTTGCTCTTCTGAAGGCTCATCCCCGTGAAGCTGCTGCAGCAGCCGCCAGCCAGGAGTCTGATGCTCTGTCATCATCTTCCTTCATATTTAATGCTCCAGGAAGCAGAACTGCTCCTTTCTGCCTCTTCACCACTTGTGGAGTGACCACAGCTTGTCATCACCTGCCAGTGAGACGGGTGGCTGGGACACGTGGTGGCAGCAGCAGGACTGTCCTGCAGGGACCTCGGGGCTTTTTATGTAACTTTTGCCAGAGTGGGAGCAGGTCTGGGGCCACCCAGGCCCTGATTTTGGCAGAGGACAACCCTTGTGGCTGTGTTTCCACACCGCTAAATCAGTCAGAGATCCCAGTACAACAACCCAAACAACTTCCCTGTTTGATTCAGCTGTCGTCCTGTTAGAAAGCAGAAAAAAATCCTGGAGTTCAGCAGGGAGTGCACACAGGAATGGCTGGGGAGCAGCAGCTTTGGAGCAGGGGCTTCTGCTGAGCTGCATCAGCCCCTCGTGCATGGAGAGAGCTGGTCCAGCCTTGTCTGCAAATCCCACCTCACCTGGTTTGCTGGAGTTTTCCAGCTTTGTCTGCAAGCCCCACCTTACCTGGCTGCTTTCTCGTGTTGGTTTTCTGGAGTTTTCCAGACCAGGACGAGGGTTGCAGCATTAAGTGGCTGAGCAATTAAAACACCCCGTGGTTTGCAGCCCAGACGACTCAGGGAGCTCTAAACCAGCTCCAGGAGAGGTTTCCCAGCTCCCAAGCCCTGTCTGTCACGGTCAGGAGCTGTGGTTGGGGGTTGTTGCTGCCGAGTGGCACATTAAGCCAGGTTTTTATTCCCTATGAATCTGTTCCACACAAGGAGTGAGAGCCCCTCATGTCTCATCTTCCTCCGGAGTGCCTGAGATGGGGCTTGACCTGTGTTGAAAACCAGGAGAACAAACCAATTCCATTCACTTCACATCTCTGATGAAGAAGGATGAAAACAATATTAAGATTAAACAATCACCAAGGAAGCTCAAGTGCTGTAATTTCATTAAAGGCTGGTTGTGATCAGGCCGTGAAATCAAGGTCGTGATGGGTTTGGGGCCTGGATTGAATCAGCAGCTCAGCAATGAAGTTATGTTGGTTCAAAGTATTTATCAAATCATATTAGCGCTGTGAGCAATTGGATTTCTGCATCGGGCTGAGACAAAACTGGCTGTAATTCAGCCTAAATAGCAGTGCTGGGGCTGGCTGTTTGTCCTGAAAGGCTGAGCCTGACCCAGGTGACAGCGGGTGACCCTGGGTGGGCAGTGGGTGCCGAGCTCTGCCTTCACCCACCCCTGCTCCCCTGGGAACGTTGTAAGCATTAAATACCCCTGTGCCAAAAAACCCGTGGGCTTTTATAAACTTTTTGTCATTGAAACCTCATTTGGATATTCCCATCAGGAGAAATAATTTTAGGTGTAGGTCAGGAAGCTCCACGAGGCACGGAGTTTGCACAAACCAGGTTACGAGGTTTTGTGTGAAAGTCAAACAGGGAAGGACTCGAAGCTCTCTCCAGGTGATTCTCTCCAGGTTTGACTGGGATTTAGGCTGAGTGTGCCCAAACCCAGCAAGGGAAGAGGAGGAGGAGGGAAGCAAGGGAAGAGGCTCCAGGAGAGCTGGAGAGGGACTTTGGACAAGGCCTGGAGTGACAGAAAAGGGGGAAATGGCTTCCCACTGCCACAGAGCAGGGTTAGATGGGATATTGGGGAGAAATTCTTCCCCGTGAGGGGGTGAGACCCCGACAGAGAGTGCCCAGAGCAGCTGTGGCTGCCCCTGGATCCCTGGAAGCGTTTTGGAAGTGCCTGTGCAGCTCAGGGCTGTGCCATGGGTACCAAACCTGTGCAGCGAGCTGCAGATCCGGGGTGTTCCTGCGCTGAGGGAACGTTTTAGGCAGGAGAAGATGAAGCCCCTGCAGAGCCAGCGCTTCCCTGCTGCTTCGCTCTCTGAATTTTATGTAACAGCACATGTGTGCTGGGCTGGGGCAGGGCTGGGGCTGCTGCAGATGTGACCGTGACGAGGGGAGACAGCCCTTCCCGGGGGAGGGAGGCAGCCTGGCGTCCCCGCAGCGCGCGGGCTCGGCTCCCCAGGATCTGCTCTGCTTCCCCATCACCTTGGATAAGCATCAGCAGCCGCGTTCCGGCGTGCCCACGGAGCTCTGGCCGGAGCCGGGCCGGGGAGGCTGCTGGGCAGGGGTCAGGGCCTTCCCTTCTCCTGGCTGGGGGTGCTGTGCAGGGCAGGGGGAGCTTGTCCCCTCGCTGGGACACGTGCAGGGCTCTGCTGTGCCCGTGTGGTTCCTGTGGCTTTGCAGGGTCAGTGTCCCCGCAGAAGGCAGGGAAAGGTGTTTGGGCTCCCGTGGTGCCCGGTGGTGGCCATTCCTTGCTGTGGGGCTGCTGTTTTGTTTGCCCTTGTGCTGGTTTGAGATTGATCGACATTTTGGTGGGCAGGAATCCCTGGGTGCGCCATTTGTGAAGTTGTTGGCCACGACGTGACAGCCATATTACAGGAGAGGTTGGGTCAGGGCTCACCCCGAGCTCTGCTCTCCTTCCAGGCTGTGGAGGAGCCTCAGGTATCCCCAGGCTCGGATCCAGGACATTCCCACCAGCCTCCCTCCCTCCCTCAGGACCCTCCTGGGTCGTGTGGGGGCTGCAGGAGCCGGGAGGGGACAGTGCCTCCCCCGAGGCTGCTCCAGGGTCTGCCAGCTGCCTGCAAGGAGCAGTTTCTGGGAATGAGGAAAAGCTGTCCAGGCTGAGGATCGCTGGCTGCTTTGCTCTGCTCATTTTGCCTCTGTGCCGTGCTGGGGTTTCAGCCTTGAGTCTGTTTCCTGGCTCAGATGCTCTTCCCCTGCTAATCAACCTAACTTCTTTTTTATCTTATCCCATTTCTAGCTATTCTCCCTCGCGGTTGCCTAAACAAATCTTTCCTTCTCTCCGTGTTTACTCCTTCCAGGTATTTCAGCCTGCTGCATCGATCCAGCACAGCCCTCTCTCTTCCCTGACCTTTCATTTCTCTTTTCCCACTGCTCCTGACCAGCCCCTCCTCAGCAGGAGAGCTGGGGTTGGCACAGCCCCTCCCTGCTCTGCATCCCTCCCAGAGCTGGACAGAAGCATTCCTGCTTGCTTTTCTGCTCCCAAAACTCACGGCTGTGCTGTGCTGGTGACCCCAAGGCAGCTCCTTCCTGCTCTTGTCCCTGGGGCCGGTCCTTGGCCCACCCTGCTCGTTGCCAGTCACACCAAGAAGGATCCGTATGATTTCTGCGATGAAATCACGGTGATGATTTCCGTGCTGGAGCTCAGCACTGCCCTTGGCTCGTGTTCCCTATGTTTGCTCGTTCCTGGCTGGGCTGGGAGGTTGGAGCTCATTTCCCAGCGGGGCTGTGGTTATCAAAGGCTCGGCTGGAGCTCGGTGCTGCTCCACCTGCGCTGACAGCTCCGCACAGCTCGGGCCGTGACATTTCTCAGCTGCTCTTTGATCTCCACCTCCCTGAGCTGTCACCGGGGCATTGGGGAGGTGACAGAGCCGTGTGCCCTGGCTTTCTGTGCAGGACAACAGCGGCTGCTCGAGCTGGGACTTGGCAGCAGCTCGTTCCCTTTTCATCTGCTCGTGTCCCTAATTCCCCGTCTGACCCGCGGGGTGGCCGCCTTTGCCGTAGGAGCGGGGACTGCCCGGCGTGGCTCCAGCACCGCTCGTGTGCCGGTTTGGGGGGTCCCTGGCTGATCCCCCCAGCCGGGAGTGCCCCAGGAGGGGCAGCAGCCCCGGCTCTGCCAGCCCGGCAGCGCCCTGTGCCAAAGCCTCTGCCCGGCGCCGCCACGTGCTGACACTGCTAATTAGGTCAGCGGCTCGCGGTGAATTGGAAGTGGATGCGGGAGGCAGGGGGGGCGGCACGGGGGAGTTATTTGAGGCCTCTCCAACCTAGAAACCCAGAAAAGATTTTTCTGGAGCTGCTGGGTGGCTCTGCTGTGTGCTCTGGCTTTGGGAGCGACCACCGCCCTGGCTGCCTCCCCGGATCGCAAACGGGGTTTCTTTTTCCTCCTTCAAACTGGGAGTTTTATTTCGACGATTCTTAAAATGCGAATTTGAAGCTGACAACTTCTATTAATGTCTCAATTTACAATGAGTGGTTGGTGCCTGTCAGTGGGGTCTTAGGGAAGCTGCCGAGCCTGGCAGGGATGCAACTTCCTCCAGCCTTTACAGGGGATCAGGTCATGCCAGGCTGAGAAAGGTGTTTGGCCGTGGTTCAGAGGGTGGGGTGGCTGAGATTTCCCCTGTTTCTGGGGAATGGAGACAAGAGCAGCAGCCCTGAGGTCCTGGTGGGCACCTGGGTAAAGCAGAGCTCCTCGGAGTGCAGTCCCGAGATCTCACACCGTGCTTTGTGTGTTACTTTCCCCCCAGTGCATCTGGTGTATTTAACAGGCTTTTTATTTAAATTTGCCTTTCTGGGCGTTATCTGAAAGCCCACTGTCATTCTGAGCAAACCCAAACTGAAAACCACCTCGTGAAACAAGGAGTGTCGCTCGCCATTTTGCGATGGAACAGCGTGTAAAATCGAGGCTCTGGGTAAATCAATGGCACACGGAGCATATTTACATAAAATATATAAAGCTCCGAGTACTAAGTTTAGAGCGTGGGCTCTGCGCTCGCGGAGCGGCGTGTTCCGACCGGCTGAGACAAGCCTTTCCTCAGCACAGGAATTAGCAGGAGCCTTGCAAAACC
Source organism: Bombycilla garrulus (assembly GCA_013400315.1). Lineage (NCBI taxonomy): Eukaryota > Metazoa > Chordata > Aves > Passeriformes > Bombycillidae > Bombycilla > Bombycilla garrulus. The sequence goes on from VXBU01004138.1 coordinate 39,474, forward strand.
AGCCTGAGAGCAGGAGTGTGAACGAGGCTTGTAGCTGCGTATTTCAGTCCTGGTGAGAGCTGCAGCTCTAAGATCAGGGCTTCTCCCTGTGTTGTGGTGTGTCTGGGCTGGAGCCGAGCCCGCCCGCCGTGACCCAGGGCTGGGGATCCTGCAGGGAACCGAGGTGGGATGGGCCTCGTGCTGCTGAACCAAATTAGCCGGAGCTGAGCTCTTCTCACTCCTCACCTTCTCGTTCTCGATGGCCCAGTTAGTAAATTAGGCAGGATGAGTTTTGGGGATCGGCGCCTGGCTGTGCTCCTGCTATTTCAGGTGCTGTCAGGGTTGTGCTTTCCGTCCAGAAATGGGGCTCTGCAGGACGGGGAGCATTGTCCTGCCCCTTCCCCCGGGACAGAAACGTGTGGAGCTGCAGGCAGCAGAGTTCGATCCATCCCGGGCTGCACTGGAGATGCCGTGGGCTCTCCAGGCTGGCACTGGGGCATCCATTCCCCAGCTCCCCTCAGCGCTGCCAGGCTGGTGCCTCTGGGCTCTGTCCCTGCGCTGTTCCTGGGCTAATAATACCCGGGAGGAGGCGGCGTGCTGCCGTCCCGAGCCCACTGCGGGAGCGCTGCCTTCCCCAGCGCATCCTCCTCCTCCTCCTCCCTCCCGCCATCACCGCCCCACTCCTCAGGGCTTTGTGTGCCCCACTCCTCGGGGCTTTGTGTGCCCAGAGCTTTGTGTGCCCAGGGCTTTGTGTGCCCAGAGCTTTGTGTGCCCAGGGCTTTGTGTGCCCAGGGCTTTGTGTGCCCCACTCCTCGGGGCTTTGTGTGCCCAGAGCTTTGTGTGCCCAGGGCTTTGCGTGCCCCACTCCTCAGACTTTGAGTGCCCCACTCCTCGGGGCTTTGTGTGCCCCACTCCTCGGGGCTTTGTGTGCCCCACTCCTCAGGCTTTGCGTGCCCCACTCCTCGGGGCTTTGCGTGCCCGGAGCTGCTGCCACCTCTTCCCGTGCCACACTGGCCCCAGCGCCTCTGTGCCAGCCCTGCCCGCCCTTCCAAGTGCCGTGCCCCGTATCTTTGCTTCGGGGTGATGCCAAAGCCTCCCTCACTTCCACTTGTGTGCCCAGTGGCATCAGCTCGGTTCCCTTCGCTTCTTTCTCCTCATGGCCACAGGTGTTCGCCCTGGATTTTCTCGTTTTGGAGGGGAAAATTCTCTTTGAAGCAGCGTTGTTGGTTGCAAAGCAGGTTTTGAATCCGTTTCTCTCTGACCCCCTTTCTCTCACCCAGGTTGGTGCAATGTGGGGAGACCCGAAACTTGCTGTCTCTGGCCGAGCCCTGCACAAGGTTTTGCTCTCAGGGGGTACTCAGAGCAGGGTGGGAGCCAGCAGCAGGTCCAGCCCCAAAATAATCCCCCTTTGAAGTCTAGGATGTCACTGAATCTTCCTGCTTTTGTTGGTTTGCTCCATTTTATGTGTCTGCTAATAAATATTGTAGCACGCTAAAAATAACCGATAACCGTGAAGAAGCAGCAAAGCTGCTTTGGGCCCTGAATTTCCAGTTTAATTCCCATCTGAGGGAAGCTTGGGCTGCCTGAAGCGGGTCCAGCCCTGCCTGGGCTGGGGGTGCTGTGGCTTTCCAGCATCGTGGTGCCACTGTCCTAGGGCAGAGAGGGTGGCCAGGAGGTGTCACGGTGTGGGACAGCAATGAGTGAGAGCTGCTGCTCTCAGAACCTCTGCTCCGCTGGTGCCACATCGCAGTGGGAGCTGGGAGCACCCAAAGGGATGAAGGGAGGAGAAGGTGGCAGGGTCAGGGAGCTCGGGGCACCTCGCGTGTTCTGTGCCCAGGGACGCTGGGTCTGCCCTGTGCTCCCTGGAGTCCCCTGTGCCACCCTGCCACCATCACACAGGGCAGGGCAGCCAGGTTCCCCCAGCCCTGTGCCAGGTGCGGTGCTGGCAGAGCCCAGCGTGGCACAACCGTCACATCAGGAGAGCAGGAGCCTCTGGCTGCTGCCACTGGCAGGGCCACAGTGTCTGCCAGTCCAGGGTGTGGCACCAGGGAACGGCCAGGGGGTCCTGTGGGCACAGGGGGTCCTGTGCCCGTGTGTGGCACTGCCCTGGCACCATCTCTGTGTCCCTGTGGGAAATTGAGACTGAAGGCACTGCCGGTAGTTTTGGTGGCCCTGTGTGTGACAGTGTCCCTGTGTGTGGCAGTGTCTCTGTGTGTGTGGCAGTGTCCCTGTGTGTGACACTGTCCCTGTGCATGGCAGGGTCCCTGTGTGTGTGTGGCAGGGTCCTTGTATGTGTGACAGTGTCCCTGTGTGTGACTGGGTCTCTGTATGTGGCAAGGTCCCTGTGTGTGGCAGTGTCTCTGTGTGTGGCACGGTCCCTGTGGGTGTGTGTGCCAGGGTCCCAGGTGTGACAGTGTCCCTGTATGTGCCAAGGTCCCATGTGTGGCAGTGTCCCTGTGTGTGCCAGGGTCCCTGTGTGTGTGCGTGTGGCACGGTCCCCATGTGTGCATGGCAGGGTCCCTGTGTATGTGGCAGGGTCCCTGTGTGTGTGCGTGTGGCACGGTCCCCGTGTGTGCATGGCAGTGTCCCTGTGTGTGGCACCGTCTCTTTGCGTGTGGCACGGTCCCCGTGTGTGCATGGCAGTGTCCCTGTGCCACCCCGTTGCCGGGCAGGGATCAGGCACAGCAGGGGGACACCGGAGCCGCTCTGGCTGTGCTCTGGCAGGGCCGAGGGGGGCTGCGGGGGCCGGTGCCAGTCCCGGGCCATCGGAGCACCCCCGGCCCCAGCAGCGCCCCCGAGCCCGGGCGCTGAGCGGGCGGCGCCGGGTACAGCTCGTCCCGTGCGGCCCACGGGCTGAGTCAGCGCCTCTGCGCGGGGGCTCCGATGAGTAAGGGCGGGCTGGGGGGGCTGCGCAGGCACACGTGTGTGTCCCGTGCCGGGGTCCCCGTGGGCACCGCGGCACCCCCCAACCCGTGGGCAGCACTGCCAGCGCCCCCTCCCCGCTCCTCTCCCGTTCCAGTACATTGAAGCCATCAGCAACAAGCAAGGGGAGCTGGAGAACTACGTCTCCGACGGCTACAAGACGGCTCTGACGGAAGAGAGGAGACGGTTCTGCTTCCTGGTAGAGAAACAGTGCGCGGTGGCCAAGAGCGCCATCACCTACCATGCCAAGGTGAGTCGGCCCCGCCGGAGCCCGTCCTGGCTGCCCCATCACTGTGGCGTGGATGCTCCCAGCTCATCCCAGAGAACAGCCTGATATCCCAAAAGCCACAGCTGGTGCAGCCCCTGCAGCTCGGGGGACCGAGGGGGTGATGGACCAGCAGGTGACTCCAGGGAAGGTGCCCCAGCAGGAGCAGCTGCTCCAAATCCCTCCTGTCCGTGGCTGCCCCCATCTCCGGGACCAGGGCTGGAGCTGCCCCCTGCCCGCCCGGGAAGCTGCAGCACCTGAGCAGAATCCCTCCAGACGAGGGCTGGGAGCGCCAGCGCCTCGTGCTCCCGTTCTGGTTGTTCCCCACCACCGCCCTCCGTGGCTCACAGCAGCCATCTGTCACCGCCGCGCTTGGCACCGGAGCAGGAGAGGGAGTTGGGATTAGTCAGCTCTGTCCTGGCACATCCTCAGGATGGATCCACGCTTGGCTTGGCGGGCGTAGTACAGGAGGGGAGAAAACCCTCCAAGGCTGGCGGTCAGCAGGAACGAACCAAAGCTTTGCTGCAGCAGCACACAGAGGGAGATTCTGCAGGTGGGAATTGCAGGTGGCTTGTCCGGAGCGTGGTGGGTGTCCTGCTAAAAACTCCATCCTGCTGCTGCCCGTGGCTCCTGCAGGATGCTCCACAGGACTGGCTGCTGTTGGGGAAGTACACAGGGACTTTGAAATTGGATTTAGAGGGGTTTTGAAATGCAGAACCACCTTTTGTCTCCACATGAGGCAGAGCAGAGACATTGGGTCACCCTTGGCTGTACTGAGGAGGGACCTCGAGGGGCTGGGGACATCCTCCCGCTCTGAGTCACACAACGGGATGCTCATATGTTCTGGGTGAATGAGGACAAGTTTGGCTCCATTTATTTCCCCCTTGGAGTGTGGCAGGCAGGGAGCAGTGGGGCTTGGGTGCAGCACAGGAGGCTGTTGGGGGCACCCAAAGGAAGCAGCTCATCCCTCGGGATGTGGGGACAGCCTGGAGCACGGGTCGTGCCCTGCCAAGCTTTTGTTTCTCTGCTCCACGTGGGGCCCAGCTCCCTGCAGCCTGGAGATGCTGCACACAGGATACCTTTGAATAAACTGCAGAGATATGGATTACCTTTCCCTTCCCTCATTCCCATTTTTCACGATACCTTCCTGGCTGTGCTGCCATCAGAGCCTGGAGCAGGATGTCCCTGTGTGTTATCTCACCTGTGCCACGCAGGTGATCAGCCCCAGAGCAGCTCAGCCCTGGATCCGTGTGCTGCTGCCCGGGGAGGGGGCAGAGCACCTGCAGCCCCGTGCCCTCACACCTCATTTTCCTCTTGCAGGGGAAGGAGATGCTGACGCAGAAGCTGCCGCTGTGGCAGCAATCCTGCTCGGACCCCAACAAGATCCCGGACCGCGCCATACAGCTGATGCAGCAGATGGCTGCCAGCAGCAATGGCACCATTATGCCCAGCCCTCTGTCCACATCCAAGTCCAACCTCATCATCTCTGACCCCATCCCTGGTGCCAAACCTCTCCCTGTCCCCCCGGAGCTGGCACCTTTTGTAGGAGTAAGTACCTCTGTGTGGTGGCAGCTGTCCTGCCCTTGCGAGCACAGCCGGAGGGACGAGCCCAGGCCGGTGTCACCGCTGTCCTCGGCAAGTTGCCCTTGGCTGGGCTGCCGCTGCTGGCAGGAATGGGCAGCTCCGTGCTGTGCCATCCTGGGGTGCGGGAAGGAGGCTGGCCTGGGGACAGACAGCCTGTCCCACCCCATCCCACCAGAGTCACTGAGCTCTGGGGCTCTTTGGGGACCCCACAAGCAGGACCTGCCTGTCCAGGCTGGTCCCTGAGCTGTGGCACTGAACCCAGGTACCCCGGTAACTGCGGGGGAAAGGCCTGGAGTGACCCATGGGATGAAGGACCGTCCAGAAGAGAGTGACCCCTGATGTGGGACACAAGCTGAGCATAGAGCTCAGCAGGGAATCGGCAGGCACAGGGGGGCTCAGAGCAGTAAAATATGACAGGGGCGACCCCACTGCTCCCCTCAGAGCAGTTTGGTTTGGCTGGGAACTAAACCCAACAGGACGAAGCTCCAATTTCTGATTTTTTTCTCTCTCTGGAGTTGTGTTCCACTGGGGAGCGGCAGTGGATGCCCCTGGAGTTTTGGGGATACCCCTGGAGCTGAGGGGATGCCCCTGGAGTTTTGGGGTATACCCCTGGAGTTTTGGGGAATACCCCTGGAGCTGAGGGGATGCCCCTGGAGCTGTGTCCCACTGGGGAGCTGCAGAGGATGCCCCTGGAGCTGCAGAGGATGTCCCTGGAGTTTTGAGGGATGTCCCTGTAGCTGTGGGGATGCCCCTGGAACTGAGGGGATGCCCCTGGAGTTTTGGGGGATACCCCTGGAGCTGCAGGGGATGCCCCTGGAGTTTTTGGGGATGCTCCTGGAGCTGTGTCCCACTGGGGAGCTGCAGAGGATGCCCCTGGAGCTGTAGGGGATGTCCCTGGAGTTTTGAGGGGATGCCCCTGGAGCTGTGGGGATGCTCCCAGAGTTTTTGGGGATGCTCCTGGAGATTTTGGGGATGCCCCTGGAGCTGTGGGGATGCCCTAATGAAGCCACTCCCGTGTCCCCCTCCCCTCCTCTCTCGCAGCGCATGTCGGCGCAGGAGGCCATGCCAGTGATGAACGGAGTGTCAGGCTCTGACAGCGATGGGTACAACCACTGGTCTGAGATGAAGCCAGCACAGCCCAAATCTTTATCTCCTCCCCAGCCTCAGAAGCAGCTGAGTGACTCTTACTCCAATACACTCCCAGTTCGCAAAAACGTGACCCCGAAAAACAGCTACGCCTCAGGTGAGGCCCTGGCGCCGCTGCCAGGGGCCCTGGAGCCTGCTCTGCCCCACAGTTCCTGCAGGAGAGGTCCAGGGGACAACTGGGGATGGTTTTTGGGGGTGCTGGTGGTGGGGGACAGTGGGGGACAGTGACCAACAGCAACACTTTGGTGTCAAGTGCTGCTCGTGCCTCTTGACCTGGGCATTAGGAACTGCTGGAGCTGGGCTCTGTCCTCAGGAAATCCCCTCAGGATTTCCAGGAGGAAAATCTTGCGGAATCTGGCATAGATTCACACAACTCAGAGCACAACCTGCTCCCTTTGCTGTGGTGGCTGGTGGTTGATCCTGAGACTCTGATCCCACTCGTTGAGGGGGAAGGTGTGAGTCACGCTGAAGGTTTTAGTGCGGCCTGGGCTGAAACAAGGACAGGAGGGAGCCTGTCCTGTGCCTGGGGATGGCCTTGGGGTCAAGGATTTGGGGCACCCACCGGTCTCTGTTCCCCCAGCCGAAAACAAGACACTGCCACGCTCCAGCTCCATGGCCGCGGGGCTCGAGAGGAACGGCCGGACGAGGGTGCAGGCCATTTTCTCGCACGCTGCCGGGGATAACAGCACCCTCCTGAGCTTCAAGGAGGGCGACCTCATCACCCTGCTGGTGCCCGAGGCCCGCGACGGCTGGCACTATGGAGAGAGCGAGAAAACCAAAATGTGAGTGTGCCCTGCTGGGTGTTCTTGGGAGCAGCCTGGTCTGGATGGACAAACCTGGGCTTGGTTTCATCCCCGGATAGACAAACCCAGGCTTGGCTTCATCCCTGCCTTTGCCTTTCAGGAGGGGCTGGTTTCCTTTCTCCTACACACGGGTTCTTGACAATGATGGCAGCGAGAGGGTCCACACCAGGTAGGAGGGGTGACAGCGAGTCTGTGTCCTTGGGATGGGAATTAGGAATTCCTTAGGAATCGTTGTTAGGAATAACAGCATGGGGGGGGTGGTCTGTGTCCTCATGATGGGAATTAGGAATTCTTTAGGAATCATTTCTAGGAATAACAGCACGGGGGGGTGGTCTGTGTCCTCAGGATGGGAATTAGGAATTCCTTGGGAGTCCTTGTTAGCAATAACAGCACGGGGGGGTGGTCTGTGTCCTTGGGATGGGAATTAGGAATTCCTTAGGAATCCTTTCTAGGAATAACAGCATGGGGAGATGGTCTGTGTCCTCAGGATGGGAATTAGGAATTCCTTAGGAAACATTTCTAGGAGTAACAGCACGGGGAGTGGTCTGTGTCCTCAGGATGGGAATTAGGAATTCTTTAGGAATCCTTGTTAGCAATAACAGCACGGGGGGCAGTCGCTGGTTCTGGGTGGCTTTGGCCAGGAGTGGATGGGCAGCCTGGGGGTCTCCGCACGGAGCTGACGCCTCTGCTCTGGGCTCCCCAGCCTGCAGCAAGGGAAGAGCAGCAGCACTGGCAACCTCCTGGACAAGGACGACATCTCCATCCCGCCGCCGGACTACGGCATGGCCTCCCAGGCCTTCCCGGCACAGGGCGGCAGCGCCTTCAAGCAGCGGCCGTACAGCGTGGCCGTGCCCGCCTTCTCCCAGGTGAGCCCCTTCTCCCGCCCCGGGGGGACCTCGGGGGACTGGGGGATGCTGGAGCAGCTCCCTGGGCGCGGTCCCTGTCCCGCCGGCAGGAGCGTTCCCGGTGCTGGGGGTGCCGAGGGCGGCTCTCCAACCTCTGTTCGTTGTTTTAGGACTACCTAATGCCCTATGGGTGTGCAATTAAAGACTATTCCAGTGGCCTCTGCCAAGCACCCTCCGCTCACTACAAGCCTTACTCTAGGTCGACAGCTGTAAGTCCGATGCTTGCAATGTTTCCCTTGGGATTTACGGACCTTTGGCCGTTTTGTGCCGGGTGATCCGCGTTCCTCACCCGGACCCCGCTCCTGCCGAGCGCTTCTGCTGGGGTGAGGGCACGCAGGGCAAGGCACGGGGGGCAGCGGCACAAAACGGCCCCGTAAACCCCCAAAGGACAACACTTGCCGACTCCATGGGAGTCTCCCACCAGAAACAGGCTGCTCACAGGCAGCTGGAAGTGTTTTCTCTGGCACGCGCCAGTTCAAGCCGGTGACAGTCCCGTGGGGACACTGGGGCAGATCCTGGACAGGATTCCAGAGTGTCCAAAGCAAGCCCAGGGCTTCTTGGATAACAAGCCAGGGAGGATGCACGAGCAGATGGGATCAGCCTGACCCGGGAGCTACTGGTGAAGCAGAGCTCTCCCACCAGGATGAGCACAGTGGGATGAGCCACGCTGGCATCACATGCTGGCAGATGGGGAGAGGATGAGGAGGGAGAGAGAAGGGCAGCCAGCACTGACCCTTCGACAGGGCACGTCAGCTGGGATTGGTCCTCTCTGCAGGGACTGGGGTGGAAGCACAGCCCCACTTCTGTTGGGGTTTTCCAGCAGGATTTGCTGCTGCTGGGGTTGGTTCTTTGTGACTGGGAGCGTTCCTGGGAGGGGGGGAATGTGGGTCTGTGGTCGCTGGTGCGTGGCCAGCTCAAAGGCCAGAGACTGCCCCTCTTTCCTGGAAGGATCCCACCTTTGTCATGGAGAGCAGAGCTGCTCCAGTCGTATCCCAGGGCAGGGATGTCCTTGAGGGATGTTCCCATCTGCCCCTCGGTCCCTCCCTGCAAAGCCTGCTCAGCACCGGCTACAGGAGAAAATGGTCCAAAACCCTGTGGGTTTCTGGTGGGAGTGAATACAGGCAACCCCTCTTTCCACGGAACATTTCACTGGTGTCTCTCAGTCGTGCAGCCCTTTTCCAACAGTCTGAGCATCTCAGCAGCAGCCAGAGTTCTGTTCCTCAGAGGGGCTGGGCAGAGCAGAGCACAGCAGGGCTCTCCCAGCAGTGGCTTTTCCATGTCTGGCCAGCTAAATTCCACAGAGAGTGCTACAACTTCACTCCCGGCTGTCTGAATCCCACTCCAATCATCTCCATATCTCCCTTTCCTCTCCAAATGCATCAGCTCTTGGCCCAGGCTGCTGATGCACTTTGGTTTGTGGCTGTGACCCTCCGGTGGCACCTGAGCGGGCACAGTGGGGTCTTCCCTCACTGTGCTTCCTCCCCTCCTCTCCGCAGGGTCTCGATGACTACGGGACGAGGTCCGTCAGCAGGTAAGATGTCACCTTCCTGTCACATTCCCTGCGAGCTGTTGGCGTTGGCTGTGGGCGAAGCCGTGGGGCTGTGCCCCCACAGGGGTCCCTGCAAGGGGACTGGCAGTGGCTGGGATGGGGACAGATCTCACCTGTGACAGCGGGGGGACCCAGGGAGGGCAGGTCCCAGGGCCAGCCTGGTGTCCCCAACCTCGTGCTCCTCCAGAGAGTCGCGTCTCCCGCCCTGCTCCGGGCTCATGCCTGGATAGTGAAGCCACGGAGAGCCCCCGCTCTGGGGTCTTTCCCAGCACCTTCTCCACCCCCTCTGTGCCTCGGAGCTGCCCCGTCTTGCTCTTGGGGCTGAGCCCAGGCCCGTGGCTGGGTAGAGCTCACCGCCGTCCGTCCCTGATGGGTCCCGCGGTGCCTGAGGGGGGCTGGCTCCCAGCTTGGTGCTGCCCCGCGGCCACTCTGGCATCTCTGTGCTTTGTTCCGCAGCGGCAGTGGCAGTTTGGTATCAACGGTGTGAGGACACCTGGGCTCGCAGCGGCCCCTTGCTGCTTGGAAGAGCTTTCTGCTTCTTTCCCCTCCTCTTTTTTTTTTTCCTTCCCTTTCGTTTCTCTTTCTCTACTTCTTTTGGATTTGAAACTCTTGTGATCTTCAAGGAAACCATGGTGCTTCTCACCCCTCCCCGGTGTTCCCAGTGCCCTTGTTTCTGAAGCCTTTCTGGAGCAGAAACTGCCGCCAGGTCTGTGCTCGCAGCCCAGGCGCAGTTGTCACTTAGTGGGACCCGGTGTTTGTCGTCCCGTGTGATGTTAGCGATGCACTGTCCCCCCCAGGGGCCGCGCCGGCCGCCCCGCACGAGCCTGGACCAAACTCCCAGACCGGATCACATATGCATGGCCTCTGGTGTCCGTACTGTTACCGAGCATCCGGGATGCCCGCCCCCGGGATGCCGATCCCAGAGGGGGAGCAGCGTCCCCGCGCCTCCCCCTCGGCCCGATCCGCTTCCTTCCCAGCGCGCTGGCTTTGGGAGAAGCGGATGGCACAGAGCTCCCGCCCCGGGGAAAGGGCTGCTTCCGGGCTGGGGTCTCTCCGCCCGCGGGAACCCCCCCCCAAGGGTTACTCCTGGTTGTTTTATAAATATATATATATATTTTTTGTAGCAAGGTATTGTTACCTCACGTTAGGGCTGGGGCTCCGGGGACTGCTCGCGTCCCCGAGCCAGGTTTGAGCGCGGCAGCCCCGGCGCTGCCCGGGGGGCTCCCACCCCGCGCCGGGGGTCCTGCCCCCGCACTCACCCGGCCGTAGCCCCCCCAGTGCCCGTGGCCGTCTCCACTGCAAAGCTGTTCACGCTTTTTTCTGATGTGATTTTTAAGACCTCTGACATTGCCTGTTTACTAGGACATTGCTGGCAATAGACCTCCCCACCTCCCCCCAACCAGTTTTTGGGTTATCTCCTCGCCTACGGGCACACCGTTCTGAGCCCCTCCTGCAGCGATGTCCGAATTTTGCTAAGGATTTTTAACCCAGGATATTTCACGATGAGTGACTGGATGTAGAGGGGGAAAAACAAAAAAAAAATACCACCACAAACCCAGCCTAGCAAAGCCTGTGTGGAGATTGTAAAGTGACGAAAAACCTTTTTTTAAAAGCCAGAGAGAATTGTGCCCTGTACGGAGTTATTGTTTGAATAAAAGTTTTATTTATTGCATTGAGCTGGGCCTCGGTGTCTTTTTCGGCTGCCGTGCCTGCGTGCTGCCCTCACCGCCTGCATCGCCCACCGCGCATTCCCAGGCCGTGTTTTTGTTCCCCGCTCCGTCCCTGGGGACGCCGCCTGTGCGCGCTCAGCCCCGCCGGCACTAAACAGCTTCGCTGAGCGGGAGCGGCGACAGCTGCTTTAGGGCCGGCTCCCCTGTCCCTGAGCATCCGAGGGGGCGATGCTGCTCCTGCTCCCGCATGCCGAAGCTCCGGCTGCGCTTTCCCGGCGGTGGGAAAGCGGCGGTGGCCGGCACGGGGAGGGGGAAGGAAGCCGCCCCCTCCCTTCCGCAGCCCCTGCCGTGCCCAGCCGCTGCCCTCCCACAGCTCCCGGCTGGCCGTGCCCTTCCTTCCCCTCCTCGCAGCACCAGCGACTCAATAAACACGTCTTTTCCTCCTTTTTCTTCTTTTTCCTCCTGTTTCCTCTGCGTGCGGGGTGGCCAGCGGGCTCTCGGGCCGGGTGGCCACCGCCTCGTGGCCTTAAGTCTCCTTAACCACGACCTTCTGTTCCCATCAAGCGTCCCGGCGTCCTCCAACCTGCCTTCTGTTTCCCTTGCAGCCCCGATGTTGAAGTGGCCAGGTTTTGAGGTGCCCCTGCCCGTAGTTAGTAAGTGACGCTGCGCGGGGTGCGCTGGGCAGCGGGTGCGGCCGCGGGGCTGCGCGGGCACGGTGCCACCGCTCTGCTTCCCGCTGCGCCCGGCCGAGCGCGTCCCCTCCCTCGGCCGCCGCTGGTCCCCATCCCGCTGCGGGAGCTCCGGGGCTCCCCGGCTGCCTGTGCTGCTCGCGGCTGCGCTTGCCGGGATGCTGAGCTGCGCTTGCCCCGCTGCCCGTAACCGGCTCTTTGGTCGTAGGTGTCCGGTGTCCGGTGTCCGGTGTCTGCCGCTGTCCCCGGCCCTCTCCGGTGGGACGGGGCACGTCCGCACTAACCGCAGGTTTTTTGAGCAGCTTTTTTTGTTGTAGACTCGTCCCAGGAGCCTCCTCGTCCTGGCCCCGGGGACGGGATGCAGGAGCCTCCCCAGGAGTTGAGACCCTCCTCGCTGGCACTGCAGAGCCTGGAGAGCCCCTTCCCCGTTTCTCTTTGATCCATGAGCTGCTTTCCCCGGAGCTGCAGGCTCCGTCCCAGTGGCTCTTCTGTGCCAGGACAGAAATAGTTAAATGAGCCCCGGGTGACTCATCAAAGCAACTTTTCCTCTCCCTCCAGTCCTGAGAATCTATTTTGGCATCCTGGGAGGGAAAGTGATCTAAGCATCTGCATTAATTAGGTGTGAAATTAATTACCCTATTTTTAAGCAGAAGTCATTTATCTTTTAAGGAGAGAAAAAGACGACATGGAGAGGTGAGGGATGGCAGAGAGGGGGCCTGGGGCTGACAGTGAGTGCCTGTCCCAGGAGGGTGGAGGTCTCAGCATCTTCCTTCTCCTCTGGGAGATGGCTGGGGACAACCCAAAGCTTCTGGGGACATCCCAGAGCTTCTGGGGACATCCCAAATCTTTTGGGGACAATACAAAGCTTCTGAGGACATCCCAAATCTACTGGGGACATCCCAAAGCTGCTCTGTGCAGGTGCACATGGTAACCACGGCATTTTACCTGAACCCATGTCAGGGGTAGCTGGGCTGTGCCCCCACGGTGGGTGACCTGGCGTGGGGGACTGTGGCCATTGCTCCCACTGGGGACAGGAGAGGGATTGTGTGGCCCCAGGGGAGGGCTGGGGACAGTGGGCAGACGAGACAGAGGGACTGCAGGGAGGACAGGGGGTGCTTGGTGGCTCCCCAGCAGCCAGAGGGACCCCAGAGCTGCCCACAGCTGGGAATGAACTCCTGCTGGGAGAGGACAGAGGGGACCTCCTGGAGCAGGGGTAAGGATGCTCCCCTGAGACCCTGTCCTGGCCAGGTGACAGTGGCAGCGGGAGGGTGCTGGGGACAGCCCAGGTAGGTGAAACCCGAGGTCAGCCTGTTGGAACTCTGAAAAGCTCATCCCGGTGTCCTTAGTCTCCCACACTCTTCCTCTGGAGGATGAGCTGCTCCAGAGGCAGCAGGAGCGCTCTGCAGGGAGCTGCCAGCTCTGCCCTTGGCCACGAGGTGAAGCCATAACCCCCTGCTCCAGGGCTGGGGGATCCTGCAGTGCCCCCACCTCTGGGAATTGTTTGAGTCCAGCCCTGGGGGAGGCCGGAGCAGCTCCATCAGCCCTGGCCCCCGGTGGCATCCCCAGCTTTGGGCTGAAGGAGAGCGAGGTGGGAGAGCATCCCCCTGCAGCTGTGCTCGGCCCCTCTGTGACACACCACGGCTCAGCTGAGAGAGGAGATGAGGAGAGGGGACAGCTCAGGGAATGGGGACAGCTCAGGGAGAGGGGACAGCTCAGGGGCAGCTCAGGGAGAGGGGACAGTTCAGAGGAGGGAGGAGAGCTCACGGAATAGGGACAGCTCAGGGAGTGGGGACAGCTCAAGGAATAGGGACAGTTCAGGGAGAGAGGACAGCTCAAAGAGTGGGACAGCTCAGTGAGTGGGGACAGTTCAGGGAGAGGGGGCAGCTCAGGGATTTGGGGGGCAGCTCAGCAGGGGCTCTGCAAGGCAGAGCTTTTCCAGTTTAACCCCCTCCCAAACGCTGCTGGTCCCAGGGTCTCGCCAGTCGCCGCTTGCTGTGCCAGTGCCCCGTCCTCTCCAGGCCTCCACCCCTTTAACTCCTCCTTCCTCTTCCTCTTCCTCCACAGGAACCCCTTTGCCAACGTCCAGCTGAAGCCAACGGTGACAAACGACCGCTCGGCTCCGCTCATCAGCTGATCCGGGAGCGCTGGCGCCCGCCTGGCACTCGCCACCTCCTCATCCTCATCCTCCTCATCCTCACCCTCGCCGCTGCATGTCCAGCTTCCCAGGACTCCATTTTTAGGTGGAATTTATTAATCCTGCTGCTTTGAAGGCCAAAGGCTCAAGCTAGTGCCCTAGTTCTCTCTTCTCTAGACTCCCTCGGTGGCAGAGGGTCACAGCGCTGCCATGTCACCTGTCCTTTGCCTGTGCTAACGAGCGCGGTGGCACTTCCCGGAGTCACAGCAGCGTGTCCCCGAGCCGGGCTGGCTCCCAGGCCCCCAGCAGTTTGCTGAGGGTGGAGAAAAGGGCTCAGCTGGAGAAACAACTCCCCGTGGGCTCACAGTGCTCCAGCAGGGCAGCAGTGGCACAGAGGACACGGTCCCGCCGCTCTCCCTGCCCGGACAGCAGGGACACGGGGACACGCCGTGTGAGCCAAGGGGCGGTGGCAGCCACAGGCAGCTCTCAGGCTGCCACCAGAGCCCAGGTGCCCACGCCAGGCTCCGGGCTGGGACAGGGCAGTGGGTGCCAGCACTGCAGCCCCCTCTGGCACGGGGCCAGCTCCGGTCCCTGAGCTCCTGCTCGGGATGTCCTAGGGAATTACGGTACTGCTGTAAAATATAAGCTAGGAAAAAACCACTTGTGGAGGCCAGGGCAGTGCGTGAGGGAGCCTTGGGGCGCCCCTGCTCGCTGCAGACAGGAGCTCCCCTCCGGACCTCTGGCTTGGCTGTTTGCTCTTCCTCTATTCCTAGGGCTGCATGAGAGAGAGATAGATAGAGATAAATATATATAAATATAAATATATATACACACACTTGCTAAGCTTCTTGCTGGGGGTGCCCACGAGCCAGGTGGCTCCCGCTGCCCTTCCCGCAGCTCCTGCGTGACCGGGGGCACATCCTTGCTCCAAGGACAGGGAGAAGAGAATTTCCAGGCAGGAACTGGGTTGAAC
>VXBU01004138.1:76586-90934 GCA_013400315.1 Bombycilla garrulus
CCGCCACACCGGATCGGGTCCGGCTGTCAGAGCCGGGAGCCCGTGCGGTGACATTCCCGGTGACGAGGGCGAGGGGATGCTCCGCTCGCGGCGCAGCGCGGTGCGGGGATGCTCGTTCCCGGTGCACCGGGAGGAGGCTGAGCCGAGCGCACGGCGGAGCACCGGGGGAGGCTCGGCGCGCGGGAGGGGGTGCGGGTCCGTCGGCCCCGGGGCTGCGGCACTTACCGGGGTCGAAGTGGGAGCTGAAGGCGAGGCTGGGGCTGAGGAAGGCGGCCGCCATGGCAGCGGCGGCGGCGGGGAAGCGGCCCATGGCNCGAGCAGTGGGACCGGGCGGGCGGGGGCGGCAGGTGGCGGAGCCGCAGCCCCGGGACCGCACCGGGACCCGTGTCCTCCCCCCCGGGACGCGCCGCCGCCGCCCCCACGCGGTCCCGCCGGGATGGATGGGGTCTGTGGGGGCCCCCCGAGCAGGGCCGGGACCCTCGAGGGGCAGCCACCCCCCAGAGAGGGGACAGGAACCCCCGGGAGCGGGGCTGGGACCCCCCCAGTAAGGAACTGCTCCGGTGCTGGCCCATCCCGGGCACCAGGGATGGGAAACAGGGACGGGATGGGCAGCTCTGCCCCCTCGCACACACACCCTGCACCCCGTGTTTGCCCCCAGCCTCACCCTGCAGCCCCCCAGTCCCATCCCGAGGGGCAGCAGAGCCCCCCAGCAGCCCCAGCCCGGCCCGTGGGGTGGGGTCTCCCTTGGGCTGGGGGGCCGTGGCTCGGCCTCGTGTGCTCGACACCACAGCCCCAGCACATGGGAGTGTGCCTTCCAAACACGGGATGCTCCAAAACCCCACAGCCCTGATTCCTGGGCAGGGAACATCCCACAGCTTCACCCACACCCCAGACAGACCCTGGCAAAGCTGTGGGTGCCACTGGTCCCCCAGCCCACCTGGAAACCAGGCTGGCCTTTCCTTCAGGGTGATGGCAGGACATTCTTGTCCCATCCTGTCCCATCCCGTTCCTCGGACCCCCCTTCTCCCACCCTTTGCTGGGCTCAGCTCTGAGCACGGGGCTCGCACATCCCCACCGCCAGTTTGAATATTTTAAAGCCAAATTTTTTTGCGTACACGATTAATTTTTTACAAGCCTTCAAGCCTGCACAGAACAGCACCACGCTGCACATGTCACGTCGCCACAAATAGATACAGGTCTGGAAAAATTACCGGCTGCTGGGAGAATAAACACGTTGGAGCCAGTTTCTCCCTTCTCCCTTGCCTCCGCATTTCTCTGCTCTGGAGCAGCTCTGTCGCACAGGACCCCCCAGTCCCTCTGCCAGGTGACTGCTGGTGCCCCATCACTCATTTTGGGGACCTCCCCGGGCTGGGGTGCAGCTCACGGGCACCCCACTGCTCCTGTTATCCCCTCCTCACTGGGTTCCTGCTCCTTTCAGGATGTGCAAAGGGCTGTGACCCCACATGTGGGGCACCCTGAGCTCCTCCTTGAGCCTTCCCGCGCCCCAGAGCCCCCGGATAAAGGTGGCACTGACCTGGCACAGCGCCCGTGCCAGAACCATTTGGGGTCTCTCGGAGCTTTGGTGCCACTGGTGCCCTCTGGACCAGCCATGGGCCCGTGGGAGGGGGTGGCCAGTGCCAGTGGGGTGGTTTGTGGGGCCAGCCCCACTCCCTGTGCGGCTGAGCTGGCACTGACCGAGCCACAGCTGGGTGGGAAGGGTGTGCGGCTGTGCCGGGCCCACACCGGGCACCCACCGGGCACAGCCACACCCAGCACACCCAGCTGGTGCCAGTCTGGGAGGGACAGGGACAAGCTGAGGCCTTCGCTGGAAAGGATAGGGGGGTTTCAGTGAGTGGGATTAAATCACCCGGTGTTGTGCTGGGGGTGGCAGCCACAGTGCCCAGTGTCCCTTCCCTCCTGTGTGTGGGAGAGAGCGCGGTGGGGAGGAGAATGAGAATGGGATGAGAATTAGGATTGAGAGGAAATGGAATTGAGGATGGGATGGGATGGGATGGGATGGGATGGGATGGGATGGGATGGGATGGGAATTGACGAGGAGATGGGAAAGAAGACAATGACAGAAATGGAGTGAGGGTGACACTGGGACAGGGATGGCAGGGGGGATGACAGTGGAGTGTGTGCCTGCCCAGCCCGGCTGTGCCACCCTGCCCTCCTTGGGAAGAGCTGGAACCCCCAGCTCAGCTGGGACACCCAGCACAGCAGCCCCGTGTCCCAGCACAGGTGTCACCCGCGGTAGCCCCATCTGACACACCCAGGGGGAGGGCTGAGCTGTGCCATGGTCACCCAAAGCCACCACCTGCCCTGTGCCCCTGCCACTCATCCTGCTTCCCACCAGATTTCCAAAAGGGAAAATCCCAAAGCAGAATCGAGGCCCAGAGAGCCGCTCAGGTGCAGCCCTGAGGTCGGGGCAGTGGCAGCGCCGGTCTAAACCCGGCAGAGGCGCGGGGTGGCACCGCTCCCCTGCCATCCCCTCCCGGCCGGGCCAGCGCCGCTGCCGCCGCCCCAATTAGCCGGGGAGATTACAGATCCTTCCCGCGGGGAGATTACCCTGCTCGGATCCTGCCACTTGCTCCGGCTTCTGGGCTGATTTGTCTGGGGCTGCAGCTAATCCCCTGGCGGGCAGACACCAGATTGAGCCGCGATCCCCGCGCGGCGGCTGCCAAAAGCCCGCGATGCTCCTGCCCTCCTTCCAGGCCGGCGGGCTCCGCTCATCCTCCCCTAATCCCGGCCCAGCCCGGGGGAAGAGGGGCGACTGCACCGGGGAACTGCGGCACAGCGGCCGCACGGTCACCGCCAGCCAGGACAGGGACACGGACAGGGACACGCTCGGCTCCCGCGGGACCTCCGGGGTGCGGGCGGGGAGCCCCGGCGCAGGCACGGGCAGCCAGCCGGGGAAAATCCGCATCCCCGTTATGCAACGGCGCTGATTTATTCATGCCTGAACCGGGCACTGGCCTAGAAATCAGCCCGGGCCGTGCCGCGGAGGGGCCGGGAAGATGCCGGAGCGCACGGAGCCCCGGGGAGCGGCGGGGAGCGGCACCGGGCACTCCCGGGGACCGTGGGTGGGTGTTCCCCCCGCAGGACGGGGCACAAGACCCCCTGGCCTGGCAGCGAGGGGGCTGAGCCCGATTTTCCGGAGCCGGGGGCAGGAGCCGCTCGGGGTGGCCCAGGAGGGGGCTGAGCAGGGCGGGGGACGGAAGCGGCGCTGAGGAAACTCCCTGGAAAAGCAGCAAGAGCGAAGCAAGCGCCGTGCCCAGCCTTTCCCGCACGCCGGGATGAGCGCTCCGGCCTGGCACAGGGAGAGGGGAAGGGTCCTGCCATGGGGCAGGGGAGGCTCTCAGTGAGCGCAGGGAGCAGCAGGACAGACAGGAAACACCGGGGACTCTGCTGAGAAAACATCTGCTGGCCCCCGCTCCGAGCCCCAGCCCCGGGGAGGGACCCGAGCGGCTGCACACACGCCGGCTCAGAGGAAACAGATGCCACCGGGCCAGCCCAGGCATTTCCCGGCCCTGTCAGGGGGCGGTGAGGAACCTGCAGGTAGCAGAGGCTGCGGGATCACATCCTGCCCTGGCTCTGCCTCCCTGCATCCTAGCGGGCATTTCAGTTTAGAACGGGAAGCACGGCGTAGATTGGCGTGCTGGGCACCCTGGGAGCAAGGGAGGATGCAGGAATGGGGTTGGAAAATGGGAGTGAGCACGGACCTCGTCAAGAGCCACTCGTGCCCTGGCACCGAGTACAGAAACAGCAGTAGAAACCAAGACAGATTTAATATCAGAACAAAACTCCCAAACATCTAAAGGCCACCAAATGTCCCAGCACGGCCACGGCACGGGGACCAGGCTGTGGAGAGCAAGGGAAGAGGGAGGGGAGAGCCTGAGGCCGGCCCAGCCCCGCTCGCTGCCCGGCAGGACGCTCACTCGGCGGCCAGCTGCCGCTGCTGCTGCAGCAGGGACTCCAGCAGGCTGGCTCTCTGCACGGCCGCCTGCACGGGGGACACAGAGCTCGCAGTGCCCGGCACGGCCACGGCCAGGGCAGGGCTAGGGAGCCCTCACTGCCCTCGACAGCCATCACTCACCTCGTACTGCTTCCGCAGGCTGCTCATGCTCTCCTCCTTCCTCAGCACGGCCGCCTTCACCCTGACGGGGACACGGGGGGCTGAGCAAACCCTGCCCCACGGGGGGATTTCAGCCCCGGGAGCTCAGCCCCTCTCTCTCCCCCAGCCAAAGTGGGCGCCAGGTGCCATCACACGCTGGCAGCACCTTTATTGCACTGCTGGGTAGTGTGGACTGACTGTGTAGTGTGTTCCTGTTCACAGGAACAAAGGCACGTTAGCTTCCTAAGGTTTAACTGTCACAGCATTTTGGGGATGCCCCAGCTGCCCTCAGCCCCTGTGGCTGTGCCCTGACCCTGGGCCCTGCCCCTCTGGAGGAGAAGATCAGGGCTGCAATCACAGGTATGGTGTGTGAGCCACGGGGAGCCCCCAGGAGGTGACAGTGATCCTGGCCAGAGGATCAGACAGAGCTGTGCTCCACTGGCCTCTCCTGGCACTCATGCCCTCCGTGCACGCACAGGAGCAGCCCTGGGGACAGGATGGCACAGAGCAGTGACAAGGGACAGAGCATTCTGAGCAGCAGCCTGAGCAAGACTCCTGTGCCCGGTTTGCCCGGACAGGGCTGGAAGTTCAGACTGAGCTCCTCACCTCCTGTGGACCTCCTCCAGCTCCCGGTCCTTCTCCCTCAGCAGCCTGTCCAGCTCCAGGTGCTGCCGGGCCCTCAGCTCCGCCATCTCCGCCTTCAGCCGCGCGTTCTCCTCCTCCGTCCCCACCAGCCTGTCCGCAAATTCCTGCCACGCCACCTCCGTCAGGCCTCCGTGCCCCTGGAGAGCCACTCCTGCACGGCCAGGCAGGGCCCAGGCTCTGCTCCTGGCTCACCTTCCGGATCTCCTCCGCCTCCTGCTCCTTGTGTTTCAGCAGCCCCTGCAGCCGCATGCAGTCCCCTTCCAGCTCGGCCAGCCGCCCCTTGAGCTCGTTGCAGCGCTCCTGCAGCTTCCGCTCCGACCGCTCCAGCTCCTGCAGCTCCAGCTCGTACTTGTCTCGGATCCTCTTGATCCTGCGGGCAGGAGGGACGGGCAGCCTGGCTCAACCCAGCCCCATTCCTGCTGCAGGAGGGAGCAGTGAAGGCAGAGCTGCCCCACAAGAGATCCAGGGTTGTTTCCTCAGGTGAGAGGTGAAACCTGTGAGCTCCTCCTTCCTGCACTAACCCCGCTCCAGAGCTCACTGGAGAGATGCCCAGAGGACAGGGCAAAGGGACCAGCCCCTGGAGGAGCTGGGATCTCCCTCCTCCCTTTCCCCCTCACCTGTTCTCCGCTGCCCTCTCGCACTCCTCCTTGGCCGCGCTCGTGTCGGCCTCCAGGCGCTGGATCACCAGCTCGATCTCTTTGTCCCTCTCCTTCCTCATCTCCTCCCGCAGCTCCCGCTCCCGAGACAGCAGCCAGGCTTCCTGGAATGGAGACAGCAAACGTGGCCTCAAATTCCTCTCAGAGCCCGTGGGTGGCACCTTTGGAGGACAGCTCTTGCCATTACCTCCTTCTTCACGTAGTTGGCCTCCCAGGCTTGCTTCTCCATCTCCAGCTGGTCCTTCAGCACCCTCAGCTGTGCCTGCGAGGAGCAGGGAAAAAACACCTCAGCCATGCAGGGAGCAGCTGCCGGGGGTGTCCCTGTGGGGTCTGAGCGTGTGGCAGCACGCAGAGGTGAGGGGAAACCAGACCTGGTGCCGCCTCTCCTGCTCCTCCTTCTCCTTGGCGTACTCGTCCCGCAGCGCGCGGGTGAGGGCCGAGCTGTCGGCCTCCAGCTGCCGCCGCAGCTCCTCTGCCTCGGCTCGCTGCCTGCGCAGACACAGCTCCCAGCATCCACGCCAGCCCCTCTTCCCCCAGAAGCCCGGCCCCACGGCTCCCCCAGCCCCAGCTCGCTCACCTGGCTGCTTGCTGGCTCAGCCGCTCCTTCTCCTCGGCCACCTCGGCGTAGAGCCGGCGCCGCTGCAGCTCCAGCGCCTGCTCCTCCTGCTCCAGCTGCTGCTCGCACCTGCGGGGCACAGATCACGCACTCAGGGATGTGCGCTGGAGCTCTCGGCCTCTTCTCCATCCCGCCACAGGATGCTCCCAGCCCAGCGGCGTCACCCGCCTGGGGAGAGAAAGGGGCTGCTCCCCGTGGAGATGCAAGAATTGGGATCCCACCAGCAGCCCAGAGCTGGGAGCCCCTTCCAGAGCTCAGAGCCCCAGGCCAGAACTGCGAGCCCCAGACCACCACTGTGAGCCCCAGAACAGCGCTCAGAGCCCCAAAACAGAGCTCAGAGCCCCAAAACAGCGCTCAGAGCCCCAAAACAGCGCTCAGAGCCTCAGGCCAGCGCTCAGAGCCCCAAAACAGCGCTCAGAGCCTCAGGCCAGCACTCAGAGCACCAAACCAGCGCTCAGAGCCCCAGGACAGCGCCCAGAGCCCCAAAACAGTGCTCAGAGCCTCAAACCAGCGCCCAGAGCCCCAGGACAGCACCCAGAGCCCCAGGACAGCGCCCAGAGCCCCAAACCAGCACTAAGCCCGCAGTTCCACACCTCTGTCGGGCTCGCTCCCGCTCCCGCTGGCTCTGCTCCTCCTTCTCCCTCTCCAGCAGCCCCCGCAGCTCCTGTGCCTGCCGCCCGTAGCGCTGCGCCGCCCGCTCGTCCGACTGCAGCAGCTCGGCCTCGTGCAGCAGCTTCAGCTGCCGGATGTCCTCGCGGTGCTTGGCCAGGAGCTTCTGGATCTCTGGCTCCAGCCCTGGGACAGCGGGGAGGACGGGCACGGCTCGGCCGGGATGCCACCCCACTGCCCTCGGAGGGGATGGTGAGAAGGGGGACGAGCACTGAGGGGTTTTCTCAGAGGGGTTGGTGAGAAGGGGGATGAGCATAAAGGGGTTTTCTCGCCCTCTGGCATCTGCTCCACCAGAAACAAACACTGCCCACACCAAGGAGATCTTCCCAATCTCTCCTGAATCACCCTGGCGCCGTCCCAGCTCCTGCCCGCACCTTTCACCGTGATTTCTTTGATCTTTTTGGTTTTCTCCTCAATCCACTTCTCCCGTCGGACTTTCTCAGTTGCGCTCATAAGTTCCTTCAGTTTCTTAATCTCCTGTTTGGAAGCAAATAGGAAAAGCTCAGAGAAGCTGGGAGGGAAAAGCCCAGGGAGCCTGAGAGCTGGGCTGTTGGGAAGGAAGCTGCGGAGCTGTGCATGGATGCAGGGTCCCCATCTGTCCCTGTGTGATCACGGCGCTTTCCTCTCCAGCCTTCCCTCTCCCTGCCGTGGAAAACCCTCTGGCAGGGGCTGGAGCAGGGCCAGAGCAGGTCAGGGCACGAAAGAGAGCAAAGACCACATTTACCTCACAAAAGGGGCCCAAAGTGCGCCAGACCTGGGGAGAAAGAAAGGAGGGGATGGAGAGAGAAGGGGAATGGTGGGGGAGAGGCAAATCCATGCAGCCGTGTCTGTGGGAGCCATGGGCAGGAGTCCATGGGGGTGAGGGGACACAGCACAAGGGACAAGGACAGGGACAAGTCAAGGGACTGGCCAGGAGCTTTTGTGTGGCTGGAGCCGCTCCAGAGACCAAGAGACCTCCATGGTCTGAGCAGGCATGAGCTCAGCTCCAAGGACAGGGACAAGCAGGAACGGCAGAGCTGGGATGAGCCCAGTGGAGCTGCCCTCCTGCCAGGGCAAGCTGAGCTGTCTCCATCTGCAGGAGAAGCAGAATTCCTCCACGGCTCTGGGTTTGTGCCAGCACCACACCCTGGTCACCCCCAGCCTGGGAGAGCTCTGCCTTCAGCGGGATCGTGGAATCACAGCATGGTTGGGGTTGGAAGGGACCTGAAAGCTCATCCAGTTCCACTCCCTGCCATGGGCAGGGACACCCCCACTGTCCCAGGGTGCTCCAAGTCCTGTCCAACCTGTCCTTGGACCCTTCCAGGGATCGGGCAGCCACAGCTTCCCTGGCCACCCTGTGCCAAACGTGTGGGAAGGGTCTCTCCAAGCAGAGCCTGGGAGCTTTCACTGTCCCTCGGTCAGTGCCATGCTCCTGGCCCTGGGCAGCAAAGGACAGGAGCCTTTGGAGGAGCCAGGACAAAGCTCTGTGGTGACAAGGACCTTCTGTGCACAGGGAAAAGCTCCTTGGAGTGTCCAGGTCCCATCAAGGTGACAGACAGTGCTGCTCCATTTGAGCAAAACCAGCGTGCACGTGTCCCTCCATCTTCCCCGTCCCCTCACCAGCTCGTGCTGCTCCTGCATCTGGCTGATCTTCTGGCTGTACTTTTGGTCCACTTGTTTCAGCTCTGCCACCACGGCCTCACACTTCTCACTCAGCACCTTCTTGTCATCGAGGAGCTGGGCAGGGCGAGGAGATGGCGTCAGGCAGGTGCAGCCACCTCAGCCTGTGCCTTCAGGAGCAGGGATGAGGGGTTACCTGGTCAATGAAGGCCAGGTGCCGCTGGATGGCTGCCTCATACTGCTCTCTCTGCAGCCTGAGCTGGTGGCTGAGCTCCTTCTCGGTCTGTTTGACGTGTCGGTCGGTCAGCTCCCGCTGCTGAGTCTGTGGGGAGCAGGGGTCACACAGAACCACAACAGGGAAATCACCAGCAGGCCAGGAGAACGAGGGACAGAGCCAAAGCAAAGCCCTGGTGCTCACATCTCCCACCCCTGCCAGCAGGAACAGCCAGCCCTCAGCACGGAGGAGGAGGGAGCTCAGCCCAGCTGATCTTTGAGGTGCCCTCCAACCCAAACAATTCCACAATTGGTAAAATCAAGGGATAGTCCTGATCGTGTGCTTCACAGCCCTGAGAACCCCACGTGAGGCTGACACACCAGAGCAGTCTGCAGCAGGCTGATGGCTCTCTTCTTCTCCTCCACTTCCAGCTTCAGCCTCATCATGGAGCTTGTCACCTCTGTGGCGACAGCCGACACCTGCTCCACGTGAGCCAGCTCCTCCTCCAAAAGGAAGGCCTGCCACAGCAGAAAAAACGTGATGGAAAGGCAGTGGGACCAGCTGGAATGAGGACAGAGGACGATTCCCACCAGGAATGGATCCCCACAGAGGGACTCACCTCCCGCTGCGTGGCTGAGGCAGCTGACCTGGGCCTCTCCTGCTCCGACTTCTCCATCTCATCCAGGAAACTGATGATGCTTTGGAGCTTGGCCTCCGAGAGCAGAGCCCCGTCCTCAGGGACTCCTGGAGGGTGGTTCAGCTTCCCGAACTTCTCCAGGTTATCAGCAGTCAGGGAGTTGGAGCTGGGTTCCTGCTGGGAATGCACTGTGGTGAACGAGCACCCAGGGCAAGGCTCGGGAGAAGAGGGGCTGGCTTTTCTCCATCACTGGAGCCCAGTCCTCCCAGTGCACCCCAGTAACCAGCCTGATCCTTTGGGCTAAACCCTGTCCCACCACCAGCAGCTGCACATGTTGCTGTCCCTCACAAACGTCCAAGCCCTCAATACACCAAACAATTCCTCCACCACCTCCAAACTCCTCCAAATTCCTCCACCACCCTCCCTGGCAGTGCTTGGCCATTTCTCCAGGCAGCCGAGGGTGGACACAGCAGTCTCATCCCCCAGCTCACCCTGTCCATCCAGGCATATCTGTCCTTCCTGAGGAGTTTGGGTGGGGACAGCAGCTCTGGCTCCTCCTCCAGCAGCCGGAGTGTGTCCAGCAGCTCGTTGAGCGTGACCTTGGAGGGAGCCCTGCTGCCAGCAGTCACTGCTGTCTCCAGCTCCTCGTTACCCATCTCCCTGGAGCTCACATCCTAGGGGAGAAGATGAGAGAGTTTCCTGGGTCTCCCCAGAAGCCGGCACAGGCTCTGATGTCACCCCAGCAGGCACAGCCACACCCACCTGCAGTTTGTCCTCTGCCCCAGGGTCCTGCGAGGGCACGGAGCCAGGAGTTTCCAGGCTGCTTCCTTCCATCTCCCCGGCTGCTGAGGGGGAGTTGGGCTCTGCAGGAACACGACTGCTCTCAGGAACTGCTCCTGGGACCAGCTCCTCAGAGCAAACAGCTCCTCGAGCCCTCCTTCCCTCGCTCTCAGAGCTCTGGGGACACACCACAGGGACTCACCGGCGTTGTTGGCTTTGGTGAGGCTGCTGGCCGGGCTGACATTCCTGCCTGAGGCAGATTTGGCACCAGGCTTCTTCTTGGGCAGCCTCCTGCTCTCCTTCACCAGCACTGGCTCCTCTGCCGAGCGCTTCGTCTCCGAGGCCTTCTGGGCCCTTTTCTGCTGCAGCTCCTGCGGGGACAGAGGAGCCACGGATGTCCTGAAGTTTTGGGAAGGCTGTGGCAGCGTTTTTGCATCCTCCAGCTGCTCAGTGACGTGCCGCCCCCAACAGAACACGATTCCAATTAGGGCAAAGAAAATTTGGGGTTTACAACATCCCCAGCTTTCCTGCCAACTCCTGCAGCCTGTGCCAACCCCATCTGCACCAGCAGCTGCAAGAGCAGGGTGACAATGACACCCTGCTTCCTGCCAAGGGACGTGGAGCAGCCCTCTCTGGAGGGACCCTGCTCCTGAGGAGGGTCCCATCCCCAGGGCATGCAAATCCCTGGCCATTCCAGGATTTTGGATCTCCCTGTCTCAACGTGGCCACCATTCTCCCGAGAGCTCCACAGAAACCAGCGCTGCCTCCACGAGCTCAGAACGAGCTGCCAAGGCTTGGCAGGAGCACAGCAGGAAACCGCGGCACCTCCATCTCCGCAGGGAGCACTCCGTTTCCAGGGCTGGCTCTGATCCTGCCCCGTGCCAAGGCTCTGGAGTGGCAGAGAGGCCTCTCACTGGATGATGCCAACAAATGTTGTCACGCAGGCCTGGCCCCGGCCCTACCTGGATGGCAGCCTGCCGGGCCAGGCGCGCCTTCTCCTCTCGGATCTTGCGGCGTTCCTCGTCCTTCCTCTCCTGCAGATCCAGGATGTTCCCCTCCTCCATCCGCTGCTGCCTTTCCTTCCAGAGAGGAGGGTCAAAAATGTTACTGAGAGTTCTCCAGCACCCACCACTCAGAAGTGTGAGGGGCACCCAGAGAGGGGTCACCCCATATCCAGGCTGTCCATCCTCCCCTCTGTGCAGGTGAGGAGCCCTCGGCACAGCTTCACTTTGGAGCAGCTCATTTTCTTCAGATCCTCCATGTAATTATTATTATTATTATTATTATTATTATTATTATTATTATTATTATTATTATTATTATTATTATTATTATTATTATATCATCCTCCGGGTCTGCAACCACCGAGGAGACGAGGCTTAAAAATAGACTCGCACGCAAGAGCAGCGGAGCTTTTCATTACTGGGATAAATAATTGAACACAAAGAAACACAAATAGCTGTGAAACCTCGTCACTCTAACAAGCCACCTCATTAGGGATTCATTAGGATGAGCCAAGATGGGGCATCCCTTCTCTGGCCACCAGCGTGGTCCAGACAATGGCAATTCAGGGAGACTTGTGCTGCTGCTGCCAGGGTCTGACTGCTCCCAGTTAGGGAGCTGGGAGGACTGGAGCTGTGTGGTGTTGAGCCTTTGGGCTTCAGCTGCAGGAATGCAGCCCAGGCTAATTCCTGGACACAGCTCTGAGACGTGAGGACTCTCCCCAGCTCTCTGAACCACAGAGGAGCTGGCTGGATGCAAAGCCAGAGCCCCCTCGACTGTCACAGGTCTGGGGACTAAAGGGACCCCAAGTGCGTGGCCAGCAGGACGTGGGTGTCCTGGGTTACCCAGGACAGGGGACAGGACCAACCTCCCTCTTGGCAGCCATGAGGCGCCCCAGAGCCGCGGCCGCCGTCCTGTGCCGCTGCGAGTGCCGCCGGTACCAGCGCTGGATGGTGACAGCAGCCAGGTTCACCTGCTGGATGAACCTGTGGGGCCAGGGAGGGAGGCTCAGCACAGCAGAGCTTCCCCACAGCTTCCCCACAGCTGCACTAAGAGTGGCCTTTCCCCAGTGTGAAATCCCACAGGACAAGAACAAGCTCTCCTGGAGCTCCCGGCACCGTCCTGCTGCCCCTTCCCTCACCTCTCAGCCTCCTCCTCGGTCACCTCCCTCCTCCGGGAAACGCTGCTGCTGCTGCTGCTGTTGTTGTTGTTGCAGGTCATGATGTTGTTGCTGGAGAAATTCTTCTGAGACTTCACGAAGCTGCTGCCGCCGCCTTCCCCATCATCATTTGAGCTCGCTTTGACGACGTTGCTGGGACAGGAGATGAAGCCACTCAGCCCTGCCCTGCGCCACACACAACCCCAGCCCAGCTGCAGAGCCAGGACAGCCCCACACTCACTTGAGGGAACTGGGAGCCTGGTTGGAGCTCTTGGGAGCGGGGCCCTTCTCAGCAGTGGAGTAGTTGTTGTGCACCATGGTGGTGACGCAGTTGCCCATCGCGCCCTTGTTGCTCCTCGTGTGGAGAGACCAGGATTGTCAGAAGCAGCACCTTCCCCTCTCTGGGTGTTTTCTGCATGCAGTTCTGCCCACTCCCCACCCTCAGGAGTCTGTCCTACCTGTTGTTGGCGGTGAAGTTGGCAGCCAGGAGCACCGTGCCCTCCTTCCTCCTCATGCCCGCGGGCGGCTCGAGGCCACGGGAGCCAGAGGAGCCCGGGAACGCCCGGGGCTGGTCATCCTGCCACGGAGCCAGCAGGGATAAGGGCACCCAACCACCTCCAAACCCACCTCCTCCCACACCACCAGGAGCACAGAGCCCACCTGGCACACCCACTCGCAGAGCCCGCTGTTCTCACCAAGATATTCCATGTGGTTTTCTTTTCCGGGGAGGTTTTGCTCAGAGTTGCCAGTTTCTTTTTTCCTCCTGGATCACCCTCAAAGAAGGCCAGGAAGTCTGCTGTCTGCTCCGAGCTTTATCCAGACCCAGGGAAGGCAGAGAGGAGAAAACAGAGGTTCTGGGATAACTCACAACCACAGCACACTGGCTCTGCAGGGCACTTGGATACTCCAGTGTGGCACAGGGGAGAAAGGTGCTGGAGAATCGTTTTATGGCCACAGAATCCACAAATGACTCGTTTTCCCACAGAGCTTTGGGTTCCAGGGTGGTGTGTGGTGATAGGGATGGGCACAGATCGACGGGAGAATGGAAAATCCCAACTCAGAGGGCACTGGGAACAGAGACCTTTTGTCTCCTCACACAGCCCAGTTATGGCCTGGAGGGTCCATGAGGGCTGCTGGAATCAAATGGAATGTCTGTTGTCACAGCCACAGGAATACACTGCATTTCCCCAAACAGAAATTTTTCCCTGTGATGGCAGCAAGGCCCTGGCACAGGTTGGGCACTGCTCCAACAGAGAAGTGCCCCAGGCCAGACTGGACAGGGCTTGGAGCAACCCGGTCTCGTGGAAGGCGATCCTGCATGGGACTCCAAGATCTGTGACCCTGTGAAACCCTAAACAGCGACCTCCTCTTCAAAACAAAAACAACCCAAGCACCACACCTTGCTTTCCCAGGGCCAGGTTTTACCTCCTGACACATGTGACAGAGCTCAGGGTATTTTGGAAAGGCTCCCGGGGAGGCGGCACCCACAGGACAGACGGACACAGGCGTGTGGCTGGAGCTGTACCTGTGTGAGCTGTTCGCCCGCTGGTTCACCTGGGTGGTGCTGTTGGACCTGCGCAGGTTGTTCATGGCCCGGGCTCCCTGCTCCTCCTGCAGAGAACAGGGGGAAATCCAGGAGGAGCACGGGCAGGCTCCCCCACGCTCTCCCCCAGCGGCACATGGAGTTCCCGCCGCCCCAGGGCTGCTGAGCTCTCCTTGAGGCACTGACGCCTCCCCGGGCGCTGCTGAGGCAGCAGGAACACGTTCCCCAGCACAAGCTCCCAGCACAAGGGCGTGACAGGGACGCCAAGGGATTACTCAGCACGGAGCACACACTCTGCTGCTGCATGCCGAGCCCAGAGGGCACCTGGGGCTCGCTCCCGCCGTGGAGCCCCCGCTCAGGAGCGGCAGGAGCAGGGGGTGCTCCGTGAGGGGAGGCTGGGCTTGATATCCCAGCAGCAGGCAGCGGGAAATCGGGAGTTTCCAGGTGGAAATGGGAGCAGGGAGGTGAAGGGCAAGGAAGGGAAAAGAGGGAATCCTGACACTTGCCGCTTGTTCTTCTGCACCCTGCAGAGAGCCACGAGCGGCGAGCAGCAAGGGCAGCACCAGAACAAAGCAGGGGTGGTGCTGGGGGAACCGCAGGAGAGGGACAGGGACATGGCTGGAGACATCACAGGGACAGGGACATGGCTGGAGCCATCACAGGACAGGGACAGGGACATGGCTGGAGCCATCACAGGGACACGGACATGGCTGG
>VXBU01004138.1:98296-116609 GCA_013400315.1 Bombycilla garrulus
TCGCGGATCTGTTTTTATTTATTAAAGAAAGGAAATACTTCAGCTCAGAATGCTTCAGCTTATTTTATTGATGGGCTCAGCCCGCGCTCCGGGCTCACCGTGCCAGCGTTCCACCCTCCCCGGGGGAGCCGTTCCCGGCGGGATAAGGCAGCTCCCAGCCCGGCTCGGCGTGCCCGCGGCATTCCCGGGAGCAGGAGCGTCAGGAGCGTCTTTGGTCCCTTAAATTCACACAGAGAACGACGGACAGGCGGGTGAGAGCCCGCGGGGCACAGGGCATGGAAGAACCGCTCCGGCCCCGGCTCGGGAGGGCTGGATGGTGCCAGAGCCCGGATCCACCTCCCTGGGGCAGCTCTGGGGCTCCAGAGCGCAATCCCGGAGCTCCAGAGCCCATCCCTGCCCCTCCGGGCGGCTCCGGGGCCAGTTTGGAGCTCCAGAACCCAATCCCAGAGCTCCAGAGCCCACCCCTGCCCCTCGGGGCGGCTCCCGGGCGCGGTGCTTGTGCTTGACGACAGCGTTAATGGAGAAGCTCGTTGCGTTCAGGGAGTTTTAAGGCCACGGCGTTCCGGGGGGGGTCTTCCCAAATCACTCCCGAGGTCGCTTCCCCGTCACTCTGGGCTGTGACACCCCGGGAGCACCAGGCACGGACGGTGCCACACCGTCCCAGCTCTGCAGGGGCCACCGGACACAGGCTCGAGGTCGCCAAAGACATTTGGAGGTCGGGATATAAAAGCCAGCACAGTGATGAGGTCTGAGGGCTCCGGGCTGGGAATTCTCAGCCGGCCTAGGGAAGAGCTTTGGGATTGAATTCCGTACATTCGCAGGTCGGGATGTGAAAACGCAAA
Organism: Bombycilla garrulus; assembly: GCA_013400315.1. Classification (NCBI taxonomy): domain Eukaryota; kingdom Metazoa; phylum Chordata; class Aves; order Passeriformes; family Bombycillidae; genus Bombycilla; species Bombycilla garrulus. The sequence goes on from VXBU01004138.1 coordinate 99,139, forward strand.
AATAAAAAAAAAACCCAAGGGATGAATCACTGGGAGCCTGAAACAACACAGAGCTCTTGGGGAAGCTCTTCCCACCCTCACTCGCCAAACTCCCGGAGGTGGAGCATGGAGCTGTGTGGATGCAGAGCAGGGTGGGGGGAAGAGTACCCGGAGCACAGGAAGAGGGAGGTGGATCCACCTGGCTCTGCCACGGTTTTTTTTTTGTTTTTTTTTTTTTTTTTTTTGCCAAACTACTCACCTGTGGCAGAAGAATCAAGCAGGGTTGGAAGGCTCGGGGTGGGGGCAAATTGAGCTTCTTAATGCACTTTTGAGAGGGGAAGTGGAGCTGGAGAGCACGGAGAGGAGCAGCAGCAGGGGCAGAGCTCGGTGTGGTGCCAGTGTGTGGCCAAGGAACCCCATCCCTGGGAGAGAGGCAGCACAACAGGAGTCGTGCCCAGTTAAGGCAGTGTTTCTAATAAATGAGGTTCCTGAAGCACCACTGTGTCCCAAACAACGAGGCTCTGCTCCCGATGGAGCGTTGGCTCAGCCCAGGGCTCCTCTGGGGTAAAGCCCTTTCCAAGGGTGGATCCCAGCTCCCCTGGGCACAGCCGGGGCCACGGAGCCCCTTCCTGCTTCTGAGAGGAGCTGGGACGTGGCTGGAGAAGGCAATTTGACATGAATGAGATGCTGGAAAAGCTCCTTGCAGCAGCAGCAGCGTGGCAGGGAGCCGAGGTGGACGGCAGGGGACAGCAGGAATGTCACTTCCAGTGCCACCCTCAGGCACACGCTGCTGTGGGAGCCCCCGGGGCGGCGCTCAGGGATTTGAGATCCCTCCACGCCCGAGCAGCCCCAGCGAGGCCGAGCCTTCCCTGTGGTGCCACCTCAGGGGCTGTCCTGTGTCACCTGCTGGATGTGGCGGCTGCGCACCACGTGCTGCGCGCCCTCAGCCACCCCGCTCAGCCGCGTCTCCAGCGCGCCCCGCAGGTCGTTCACCTTCACATCGGGAAGGGGGTTCAGGCCGATCAGGACCCCCCCGGCTCCTGCTGCAGCCTCCTCCTCCTCCTCCTCCTCCTCGGGAGGCAGCAGGTCCCGTCTCCTGCGCCGCAGGTCCAGCCCCCCCTGCAGCTTCAGCTCGCGGTTGGGTTTGACGTCGCGCTCCGGATCCCCGGCGGCGGCCGCTCCGTTCTCGGGTTTCGGCGCTGGAGCATCCTGAGGGCCGGGTTTCCCGTCGGCGCCGTCCGAGGGACCCCCGCGGCCCTGCCGGCCCCGCGGCTCCTCCCGCGGATCCTCCTCCTTCCTGAGCCCGTGGCCGGGCGGGTCCCGCTGCCGCCCGCCCGCTCCCTCGGCCTGCGCCGCTCTCTGCCGCTCCCCCTCCCGGGGGTGCTGCTCCCTCACCGCCGCGTTCCTGTTACTGGAAGAGTCCGGCACCGCTGCCAGGTCCTTGGGCTCCACCTGACTCAGACTTTTGGCTTTAAGGTCTGTTCCTGAGTCTCTTTCCAAACTCTTTCCTGCTACTCCCTGAACTTTGGCAGCCCCCGGCTGTTCTCTTTGGATGGGAGCTGTAGCCGCTTCCACGGCTTTCAGGAAATTCTTCTTCTGGTGGACATCTCTTCCAGCTTTGGCTTCACGTTCTCCTCCCAAATCCTCCGCCAAGGGCTTTTTCTCCAGGTGGTTTCTGGCCGCTGGAACGCGCTGGGCATCCCCGTGGAGGGGATCCCGGTTCTCCACGGGATTTTTAACAGCTCTGTCATTCTCCTGCAGCGGCACCTTCCACTCCTTGGGAGGAGCCACGGGAATGTCCCGCCTGTGCCCAGGCTCTTCCAGCTCCCCCCTGGTGTCCCCGTGCTGGCTGTTGGGGTCGGGGAGCTGCTGGCCCGGGCGCTGCTCTGTCTGCTCCTTGCCGGCCGTGTTCCCCTTGGCTCCGGGGCCCTCGTCCTCCCTGCTCCTGGAGAGGGGCACGGCAAGCTCCGGCTGTGCTTCTGCTGCAGGACAAAACCGACACGGAAAAGGCTTTTCTCAGGACATTCCCTTCTCCTGCCACCACGTTGTGTGAGACATGAGATGAGGCCACGCGGGAGGACGAGCAGAGCTCTGGGTTATCCCTACAGAAACGGCCGGGCAATTGGATTTTGCCACGTGCCAAAGGAGCTCGGATCTCTCCCAGCTTGGTTTTAGAGCTGCTCTGAGCCGTGAGCACCCTGTGGAGGGGTTCTGCTCCTCGGCCATGTCCTTACCTGGCTTTGGCTTCTCCTCTGCGCCCTCCTCCTGCCGCTGCTGGTGGATCTCCTTGTGCTGCTCCTCGATCACTGCCAGCAGCTTTGCCTGCTGGTCCAGGAGCTGCTTCTGCTGCACCTGCTGCTCCTTGATCACCTGCAGCAGCACGTTGTGGTCCAGCAGTTTTGCTGGCCCTGCTTCTGGAAAAGAAAAAGACAGAGGAAATAAAACCCCTGTGACTCAAAGCCCTCAGAGAAATCATGTCAGCTCCGGATGGGCTGCAAGGACTCTCCTTGGCAGGAAGATCCAACCCCACAAACCCTGCCAGGAGAGAGAGGAGGAAGCTGGAAGAGGATGGGATGAGAGCAAGGGACACACACACAAGCTCAAGATCCAACCCCCCCTCGCCAGGCAGAGGTTGGAGGGAGGAGCTCAGCCTGAGGAAGGGCTTTGCATTTCCAGCTGTGATGCCCCAGGGACAGAGCAGTGGGGCCTCAAGGGGAAGGAGCTTTTCCCTGTGATGTGTTCAGGTGTGCGCCCCTGCCCACGCCCCTCCTGCCGGAGCGGTTTCACTCCTGCCTCCCTCTTCCCAGGGCTCCAACACCGTGGAGCAGCCAGACCCAAGTCCCTGAGTGGCCCTGCCAGGTGTGCCAGAGATGGGACAGGCACCACCTGATGCTGCTCAAGACACAGAGACCCTCTTGCAGAGAGGGATCCGCGGAGATCCACACCCCGACCCCACACGCCCCGGGGACACACTCACCACCCCCTGCCTTCTCCTGTTTCTCCTCAGTGTTCCGGTTCTCCAGCAGTTCTGCTCTCTCCGGGAGGGGCAGCTCCTGCTTTTCACCTGCAAGGGACGACAGAGCTTTGCTGTCAGTGCAGATGTTCCCTAAAACTCCTCCACGTCGTCCCACCACGGCTGCGAGGGAAGTAATAAACCCAATATTTAACAATCCCGTGCCTGGTGGCAGCGAGCCAGCACTAACTACCTCGGCCAATTAACATGCAAGAACAGCTCTAACTGGCTTTTAGACGGGCACTTGGCAATGTGTTCCCTGTCAAGATCTCCCGGCTCCGTGTCCCCAGTGATTTGGGAGCCGTGCAGGAACAGCACGGCACCTGACATTTTGGCGGGTAGCGAACAACTGTTTGACAGCTCTTGCAGTAGCTGTCAAAGCCACCAGATTCCTCCCTTCCCGCAGCAGCTGCCAGAGGGGCTGTGCACACTCACGTGCTCCACTCGTGGAGTTAAAAGGAAGCACCAGGATGGAGCTGGGAATGGCCAAATTGTCCTGTCCCCAGGGGAATTACAGGCCCAGGAGAGCTTGCTCAGAATGAGCTGCCGTGAAAGGAGCTTACCAGGCTCTGCTTCCCTCTCCACGGACTTTGCAGCCTCCTCTGCGTTCCTGGGGAGCTGCAGCTGTGCCTTGTCCTGGTCAGCAGCCTCGGCGGTGTCACCGTCCGGCACGGCCACCTGTGCCTTGGCGTCCAGCTCGGCTTCCCCCGGCCCCAGGTCCTTGTAGGGCAGCCTTCCACCCTGCTGCACCGCCGCCTCCGGGACCTTCTCCAGATTTGGGACGGGTCCGCCAGTCCCTCCCCGCTGCTGCTTCTCAGCAGCCGTTTCCTTGCCTTGTTTTGGGCCCAGCGCCTCCTTCTGGGGCTTCAGCCTGGCTGGCTCCTCCAGCAGGCGGTCGCTGGCTCCTCCGAGAGCCCTTTTGTTCTCGCTGGATTCCTCCCGCTCCCGCCCCATGTCCACGATCACCTCGTCATGTGGGACTGGGGGCTCGTGGCGATGGGCTTCCCCCACGGGCACGGCAATCCCTGGGGGACAGGCAGGGTCACAGGCAGCAGCTTCCCAGTGCATCCAGTACAGCCAGTACACCCAGTGCACCCAGTGCACTCAGTACAGCCAGTACACCCAGTGCACCCCAGAACTCCCAGTACACTCAGAACACCCAGTACACTCAGAACACCCAGTACACTCAGAACACCCAGTACACCCCAGTACACCCAGTATATCCAGTATACCCAGTGCACCCCAGAACACCCAGTACACTCAGAACACCCAGTACACCCAGAACACCAGTACACCCCAGTACACCCAGTATATCCAGTATACCCAGTGCACCCCAGAACACCCAGTACACCCCAGTACACCCAGTATAATCAATACACCCAGAATACCCAGTACAATCAATACACCCAGTACACCCAGTACACCCAGTACACCCCAGTACACCCAGTACACCCAGTACAATCAATACACCCAGTACACCCAGTACACACCAGTACACCCAGTACAATCAATACACCCAGTACACCCAGTACACACCAGTACACCCAGTACAATCAATACACCCAGTACACCCAGTACACACCAGTACACCCAGTACAATCAATACACCCAGTACACCCAGTACACACCAGTACACCCAGTACAATCAATACACCCAGTACACCCAGTACACACCAGTACACCCAGTACAATCAATACACCCAGTACACCCAGTACACACCAGTACACCCAGTACAATCAATACACCCAGTACACCCAGTACACACCAGTACACCCAGTACAATCAATACACCCAGTACACCCAGTACACACCAGTACACCCAGTACAATCAATACACCCAGTACACCCAGTACACACCAGTACACCCAGTACAATCAATACACCCAGTACACCCAGTACAACCAGTATGACCAGAACACCCAGTACACCCCAGAACACCCAGTATAATCAATACACCCAGAATACCCAGTACAATCAATACACCCAGTACACCCAGTACACCCAGTACACCCAGCTCCATGCTGCCCTTCTCCAGCCCTGCCTTCTCTCCCTCACCTGGAGGCAAACACTAAATCCCCTTCAACCCACCAAAACCCCACGGAGGTGGGCTGAGGGGAGGAGGGCGAGGAGCAGAGTTCAGGATCTCTATCTCAGAGTCCCACCGCTCCCAGGCCAGCCCCGTTTCCTGGGATCACCTTTACCTTGATCAGGACGGTCCAGCTGCACTTTCTCTTCCGCCTTTTCTCTCTCCTCCTCCCTCTCGGGCACCTGCACGGGCACCTTGATCTGTGGCTGCTCCATCTCCTCCTTCTCCTCGGGCACTTTGGGTTTATCACGGGCATCCTCGGGCTCCTCCACCACCGGGATGTGCTCTGCAAACACAGGATGGGCACAGGGATGAGGTGTGGGATGTGGGAATTGCTGTGCCTGTCCCGATCCCCTTCACCCACCCGGCCCAGCCGCTCATTTCCCTCCAGCCTCAGCACGGTGGGGCTGGAGGTGATTTTTTTCTGGGGTCACTGGTTGTTTTCCCTTGTTGTGGGTTTTTAGGGAGCTGCCAGCAGGGATGGAGCAGGGACGGAGCCAGGATTAAAGCCAGGATGGGGCAGGGATGGAGCAGGGAATGGAGCTGGGATGGAGCAGGAATGGAGGCAGGATTAAACCCAGGATTAAAACCAGGATTAAAGATGGGATGGAGCAGGGAATGGAGCACGAAAAGGAGCAGGGATGGAGCAGGGATGGAGCCAGGATTAAAACCGGGATGGAGCCAGGATTAAAGCCAGGATAGAGCAGAGAATGGAGCAGAGATGGAGCAGGGATGGAAGCAGGATTAAAGCCAGGATTAAAGCTGGGATGGAGCAGGGAATGGAGCANTGGAGCAGAGATGGAGCAGGGATGGAGCCAGGATTAAAATCAGAATGGAGCAGAGAATGGAGCAGGGATGGAGCCAGGATTAAAACCGGAATGAAGCAGGGATAGAGCCAAGATTAAGTCCGGGATGGAGCAGGGAAAGGAGCAAGGATGGAGGCAGGATTAATGACAGGATGGAGCAGCGCGCTGCCGTTTGCTGTGAAACGTCTTTAAACCAGGATTAACGCCGGGATGGAGCAGGGAAAGAAGCAGGGATGGAGCCGGCTGCTGCTGCGAGCCAGTGCCACCAGATGGTAGCATCCCCCCGGCTCCCTGCCCCAGACCCCCGGCTCCGGGAGAGCCCGAGCTGGAATCCAGACCCTGATCCCCTGGCTCTGGAAGAGACAGAGCTGCGATCCAGCCCCGAACCCCCAACAGCAGAACCTGAGCTGAGCTCCAGCCCAGCTCCCGCCCCCCCGCGCTGCCGTTTGCTGTGAAACGTCTTTAAAACCTCCTTGATTTTGACTTTACCCCCTTTTTAGTGCCCGAGTGTTCCCACAGCCCTTCAGACGCCTCTCGGAGGAGGGGTGGGGAGGTTTCCTTTTCCCGAGAAGTTTTGAGGAGGGGGATTAAACAGGCATTAATTAGGGGGAACCCCTGAGGGAGAAGGGGGAGATTCCCCCCTCTTTGCCCTCAAAGAGATGAAATGTTTTTGGAAGATGCATCCCAGTCAAACCAGTCACTGTGCTCAGCACTGGTATGACCAGCGTATTCCACATGGAATCTTCTGCACATTCCATGGGATGGGAAGGCTCCCTTCCACCCCCAACATGGCAGAAAACCCACACAGGGAGTGAACTCTTCCTCTGGAGAGCAGCAGAGAAGGAAATCAAATTGTTTCCCAGCAGTGAAGTTGTTCTGCAGATTTTTTTCCATCCAACAAACTCTTAAAAAAAAAATCTATCTTCTGTAACAAAAAAAAAAAACCAAAAAAAATTCCCAACTTTTCCCCCCTTCGCCCTCCCCCGTGTGATTTCCTTTGGGGAATTAATTCTATAAACATCTTTCCATTTTCTCCTCCCCCTCCGCAGGGCTGGTGCGATTTATTACGAGATGAACTCATGGGAAAGAAGGGATTGCCACAACTTCAGCTGCGTGGGCCTTGCCTGAGCTGGGCTGGGGAGGAGCGGGGGGGAACAACAAAAATTCACAAAAAATTAAGTACAAACTCCTGGCCCACAGGGATCTGTGCCAGCAGGACCTTGAGCCTCTCCAGAAAGCAGCCCGGAGCTCCACACCCAGAGGAGGGACGTGTGTGTGTGTGTGTGGGGCTGGCCGGCTTTCCACGTTCCTTCGCTTTGGGAATGGTGGTGGGAGGGGAAAAGGACGTGGATTTTCTGAGAAATTCCAGTCTAGTACCCAAGGGTCCCCCCCTCTCTCCATTGAGGGACTTCCCAGGGTTCAGCAAGTCAGGGCAGGACGCTCCTCCTTTTCAGGAAAAACGGGGCGGCAGGAACCAGTGCCCGGCCCTGGCCAGGGGCCCTGGGAAGCGGGAGGCCGAGGCCGGGGAGGGGAGCGCTCGGCATGGCTGCGGATGTTCCCAGCTCAGCCCTGGCCTCGGCGCAAGAAATTATTTACTCTCTTGGAGGAAAGTTTCTCGTTAATTGGTTCATGGAGGCGGGAGAGGAGCGGAGGATCCAGAGAAGCCCGGCACGGGCAGGGCTGTTCCCACAGCGGACGGGAACCGGCCGAGGCAGCGAGGCGGTGTTGAAAGGGGAAATAAAAAGGAAGGAGGGGGAAATCAAAAGGAAGAGAGGAGGAAATAGGAAGGAAAACGGGGGGAAGCTTTCCTTGTCAGCAGGAACCGGAGGAGTTAAAGGCAGTTCCCCTGGCCAGAGCAGCAGGTGAACCCCCTGCGGGCCCAGGGCAGCCTGAGGGGCCGGGGAGGCCCCGCTCTGCTCCGGGAGTGTCCCTGGCAGCTTCCATCATAAATCAGGCAGAGGCACGTTCCCCGCTCTGCAAACAATGCAGGAAAAGCCCAAAACACAAACAAAACACAAACCCAAAAGGCTCCACGCCGCAATAAGGCCAAGCTGCCTCTAAGCCATCATTTGCTCAGCGGGAGACAAAATTAAGTTCATCATCAGGGCGTGAATTAACAACCTCTCAGGCTGCCTCGGAAATCCATCCGGGGCTCCGGGTGCTTTGCAGGGAAGAGTTTTGCCGGGGCTCTGCCTGTCTTCTTGCCCTCCAGGTCCCTTTGGAACGTCCTCCAGTAACGCTGCGCCTCGTCATGTTTTATGAGCGGCCTTGGGCTTTACAGGCAAGGCCTGAGAGGCTGTAAAAGCTTTTTGGCTCCCAGGGAGAGGCCGGGGCGTGAGGCAGCACCGAGAGGGTTCGCTCTGACCCCCCGGCTCCCCGGCAGCTCCGCTCACACGAGGGGAAGCCGGGGCGTCCTGCAGCTGATTTGTGCGTGTGCGTGCCTGGGTGTGTTGTGGTTTGGCAACAGCCTCTCCGGGCTGCCATAAAATTTCATGATTAGCAACCTAAAAGCTTCCCTTCTCCCCCCCGCTCCTGGCTGGGATCGTTGCAATGGTCCCAGGCAGGCACTAAATCCCTCCTCACACGTTTTCCCAGCCTCTCTCGGCTGCAATGTGCGCAGAGGCAGCGGGACGGACCCACCGTGCTCGCCCCCAATCCGGGGACAGCCTTAGGGACAGCACGAGGAGCTCGGGGACACACCACCCACCCCAGGGCGTCACCGCAGGGCTGAGCGGGGACACGGGGTTCAGCACCTGCCTGTGCCAGAGCGGCTCCAGATCTGCAGAAATTCCTTCGGCGCGCGATACGGAGCAAGATCCAGGAGCTCGTGCCAAGGAAAGCGGAGCCCAACTAGCGGGGCAGAGGGCTGGGGACAAACGCTGCCCTGGGGACAAACACCGCCCCAGGGACAAACACCGCCCCAGGGACAAACACCGCCCCAGGGACGTGCTACAGCCCCACACCCGGAGCAGGGCAGGGCCAGCCCCTCCCCGGGGAGCCCCTGGCCCAGCTGCGCCTCCGGGAGCCCTCCCTTCCCCCCGAAACGGGTCCAGATTTCACAAGGTTATGGAATGGCATCCCTGAAATTAGTTCACAGTTGTCTCCTGACGCACCAGCAGTAAAAACCAACCCAAATTACCAGAGGCTGCTGGTTCCTTTTCTGTGTCACAGGCACTATTAAAAGCTCGCTCGCACAAAGCACCAGGGAGAGCCGCGGCGGAGCCAAGCTGTTCCTGCAGCTAAGCAGGATGCAGGAGCCACGTTCCACACATCTCCGGGGCTGCTCCGGCTGGGAATGCCGGCAGGGACCAGCCCGGCTCGGGCAGGTGCCTTTTGGGGGGCAGAGCACACGGATGCGGGGTTGGAGGATGCCGGGATGCCGCGCCAAAAAAAAAACAAAACAACAAATTCTGCCCCAGTCCATGTAACACAGCCCACCCCATCCCACAGGACACCGGGATGGTGCCCAGCACACCGGGAAAAGGGCTCTTGCACAAGGAGCCTGAATCAGGGCTTTGTTACCCAACGTTGCACAAGCCAGGGAGAAGATGAAGCAGCAATGATCGAGCAAGGAGCTGAAAAATATTACAAAATCTTAATCCCCCCCGAGACCCTCGAGGGTGCTTTAAATACGGAGAGAAATTGCCTAATTAGCTTTTTTTTTTTTTTTTTTTTTTAAATGGTAAATTGCCTTTCNTAATTGCCTTCCTGAGCTTTCAGAGGCAGCTTAGCAACCTTTTAAGAGAGGCGCAGCCGCGGCAGGACGGGGCTGGAAAGGGGTTTTATCCCTTTCCCGAAGAGCTGCTGACAGTAAAACCTCCAGCACCACAGGCTGGGGCTGTAATGGGCACTTGGGTGTCGTTAGGAAAAACACGATTCCGAGGCCGCTGGTCAATACGTGTTCACATAAAAGGCCAACGTTCTAATATTCATAATCCCCGGGCCCACGGGGCAGGGCTTTAATGAAAGTCTCTCCAGTTCTGGGCTCCACAACATCAAAGAAGCCAATAAAACTCCTCTCACACGCTGACAGGCGGGGAAGGCAGCGCTGGGGAAAGGCCCTGCGGTTTGCCTGCGATGGGGCGGCACGGGAAAGGGCACGGAGCAAAGCTGCGCCCAGGGAAGTGACCCAGAGGCCCACATGCACAGTGTGCCTGGAAGAAAGGGGTCTGGAAGGGCCTTGCACCCAGGAAAAGGGCTGGGAACGGCACCCTGCAGGCAGGGAAGGCGCCTGGAGCAGCACCCTGCAGTCAGGGGAGGGACACAAGGCACCCTGCGCCCTGAGGAAGGGGCTGAGCTCCCAGCAGCAGCGCCGTGGGATGCCTGGGCAGCCCCGAGGGCGGAATTCGGCCCATCCGGAGGGCACCCAGGTGCCGGGGGGCGGCCCGGCCCGCATCCTGCACCCCTGCGAGGACAGGATGCAGCTGCCGCGGCGCGTTCCAGGCAGCGGCGGCTCCCGCTCTGCAAAACAAGGCGGGTGAGGACGAGGGGGAGCCGCGGCGGGGGATGAAGGGCACCATTTAACGCCTCTCATTGCTAGTCAAGCCGACATCCTGCGGAGGCACAGGGAGGCACGGATCCAAAGAACCGAAGCGGCGGCTCTCCCGGGGCTGCCCCGCGTCCACCCGGCGGGTCCTCGTCCCCGCTCCGTGCTCGGCTCCGTCTCCCCCCTGCCTCTCCTCCCAGGGACAAAAGGGACAGCTGAGCTTTCCCTGGAACCGCACGGCTCCTCCCTGGGAAGTTTATGAGCCGGGAGCACTAAACCCGCCTTCCTCCCGGGTGGGATTATTTAATCCAGCAGCACTCAGAGCTGCCGCCGGCGGGCTCCGGGATCGCTCGGGTGATCAGAGCCTGGCATCCCGCTCCGCCGCCCCGGCTCACGCCGAGAAGGGGAGAAGATTCAGCAAACTCCAGCGGACCCCGTGTTTTATGGGGTTTTTTATTTTCCCAGTCAGAACACGTGTCATTAGCGATTCCTCCTGAAAGGAGCAGCTGTTCTTTGGCCATTACCGCTCCAAAATTAACCAAGACGGAAGAATTCAATCGCATCCCTCCTCCAGGCCCTGCTGAGGGCTCCACGAAGGGATTGGGAGCGTCTTTTGCCCGGGAAAGCACGCACAGCCTCGAGTAAACCACGAGTAAACCACAAGCAAACTCCACCACGGAGCAAGCCCGGAGTGAATGTTATCGGCAGCAGCACCGGTGTGGGAGACGCTCCAAGCTGCCGGGCAGGAACCCGGCCAAGAACCAGGAGGGAGGATAATCTCCACAAGAGCCAGCCCCTTTCTCCCTTCCGCTCTCAACCTCTGCGAGGATATTTCAAGGCCTCCAAAGAACAAAAAAATAAAAAAAAAAATCCCCGCAGGAGCAGAAGGAAACAAGAGTGAAGTGAAGGAACAGGACGCGGCAGGGCCGAGGGGCAGCGCGGGGTCAGGCGGCACCTGCGCGCCACGGCCTCGCTCCGGAGCAGCTGGGAAAGGGAGGAGCAGCCGTAATTCCATCAGCAGCCCCAGCAAACAAATAATAAATAACAAGAACCGGTAAACAAAGCTGAGGCGTAATCACAGGCTTTGTCAGAGAGAAAGCAGAGTCCGAATTTATACGCCCTGCACCGAAAAAAAGAGGCAGTTCCCGTAAATTTGCCTGCCTTTGAGGGTGATGGATGGCTGGTGCTTGGGTTGGCACGGCGGGAGGACAGTCCTGCAGGGCCAGGTGGGCACTGTGCTCATCCCAAAGAGGGATCCCTGCTCTGTCCCTGCACCACACCTCTCCCTTCCCAAAAGAAAACTCCCACCAAGTACCACCAGAGGTCACAGCAGCTTTTCCAGCACACAAAAGTGCAGCTTTTCCTGGGAAAAGGCCCCAGGAAGGTGGGAAGATGCACAGAGCTGCCTGGAAATTACCCTGCTTCCACCAGACTTTATAAAAACACCTTCTCCTTCTTTTTAAGAGGTGAAGCCGGGGATAAGGCTGGGAAACCCGACTCCAGCAAGCACATACCTGGGAGTTTGAGTGCATCCTGGTCAATTTTGCTCTCCTCTCTGTCCAGGTGCTCCAAGCCCGCTGCTTCTGTCCTCACAGGGGTGTCCTCAGTGGCAGACAGGGTGGTGTAGGTGCTGATCACCAGCATTCCCAGCCCAATCCAAAGGATAATCTGCACAAAGTGCCAGAGGGACAGTGAGCACAGGAAATCCAAGGGGGCTGCTCCCCACGGTGCCGCCACAGAATTCCAAGCTCAGCACAGTGACATGTGTTAGGGAGAAGAGAGAAATGTCAGACAGAAACAGGTGAACCAGTTGCTACTGGCTGAGGTTCACATTTGGGTGCAGAGCCATGGGAATTTCGGAGGCTGGAAGCAGTTGGAAAGGCTTTGGACGGGCTCAAAAGTGAGTGAAGTGAGCGGGCAGAACACAGGAATAGGAAAATGCACGTGGCACACACAAGTCCTGCTGCAAAGACTCCGTCCCTGGTATTCTCAGCATGAGAACTCCATGAGATCAGGTCTGGCTGAGCACAGAGGAGAAGCCTGGCCTGCTTACAGCCCAAAATCATTCCAGGGAGCTGCTTAAAAATCCTGATTTTGAAAGCAAGGGGAACACGGCCACACACAGGTGCTGGTCCCAGGGCTCAAGGAGAAACGACTCCCTGGTTCCCAGAAAGCTAGGATCAAACAGGATAAAAATAGAAGGGTGGAATCCAGATCCCGTGGAGGGAAGAGCTCTTGGAATTCCTCTACCTCAAAAAGGAGAAAGTGATGAGCAGCGAAAGAATTTTTACAGCTCGTTAGGTGATGACAAATTGATCTAAAAGGATGGAACTCCACGTGAGTCACAGGAAGTGTTGGATGGCACTTGGACAGCCTGGCCCAGTGGAAGGAGTCCCATGGCAGGAGGTGGAACTGGATGGGCTTTAAGGTCCCTCCCAGCCCAAACCATTCCACGATTCCGAGACTCCCAATCCTCCCCGTGCAGATTTGCATCCCAGCGCACAAAAAGCACAACAAAAAGACGCTTCTCAGTGTCGGGGAAAACCAGGAGCGGCCACAGGGAGCACTCCTACCACTGGAAGCTGCCGGAAAGTTGCGAATCAAGGGGAGAGGTGAAACTGGAAGGAGGAATTGAAACACTGGCACTTGCAGAGGGGGAGGAGGGGCCGATGCTTTCCTCAGCCTCCTCGTGCTGAGGGAGGTCACCCAGAAAGCCAGAGCAGGCCCAGGAGAGCCCGCAGGGCCCGTTCCCAGCACTGCCCCCCAGACAGCCCGACGCCTCGGCGAGGAAAAGGCTGGCGGGACGTGGAGCAGCTCCGGAGCAGGGGCAGCGTGGCCAGGGAGCAGAGGCCAGCCCTTCGAGCTGCTGCAGAGGAAACGGGAGCAGAAATGTGCTGCCTGCCTTGCCCGGGGTGCACAAAGAGCAGATATCCTGCCATCCACCCCCCCAAACGCCGAGTCAGCAGGTCCTGCACCGCTGCCCCGCGCTTGAGCTGCTCCACTTCCTCCCCTCCCACCACGCACAGCCCCGGCACAAACGCACGTTGTGCCTGGGAGGCCGCTCTGGCACCTTCCAGAAACAACGGCGGAGAGGAAGAGCGTTTCCACAAAGAGGATCTATTCTGGTGCCACAGGAACCAGGAGCAACGTGGGAGAGGAGGCGACTGTAGGAAATGGCTGAAAACATTAAATGCTTTAAAAGGATTTTTGTTGTTTCTTATCTTAGTGGGGAACCAGGGGGCTCGAACGCCTCGGATTGAAACCCCTTTGATTGCTGCACATTTGGAGTTCAGCTGCGAGCTCCCGGAGCAGCGGGTACGGGCACACGTGGCAGTCGGAGACAGGCTGGGCCGTCCCTGAGCCGCCCTCAGCCAGCTCCCCCCTCCTCACCTACCCCCTCCCCAGATGAAGACCAGAATAAAGAGGGCCACGATTTGGCTTAATTCCATGGAGATGCTTCTGACACGGAAAAGCAGGCGGTTTGTGCTCCGGGGACCACCGAGGCAACCGAAGGAACGGCGGCGAGGCCTGCAAGGACTTGGGCGCTCAAGGAATCAACCCAGGCAGAGGAGGCACCAATCCCCACAGCGTGCAGAGATCCCGGAGCGAGGGGAGGCGCTGCAAAGCACTTCTGAGCCAAGGTCATGGGAACGATCTCCCCCAGACCCAGCGATTCTATGAGAGCAGAGACCTTCCTGCAGGAGCCCCTCCCACAGCCCTGGGGCAGGACAGCAGGGAAAGCCATGGGGAGGTCAGAAGGGAGAGTCCTGCAGGGAGAGCTCAGGGGCAGGTGAGCAGGGAGAGCCCAGGGCCCATCACCGGAGCCACGCTCCGAGCACGGACGGGAGTTGAGCAGAGGAAGTTTACGCGGCCGTTTCCTCGGCCTCTGGTGCTCCCTCCACCCTCCTTCCTCCCAGGAGATGACTCCAGCCCTGCACAGCAGAGCCATGAGCTCAGCCCTGCTCCTGCAGGCACGTTTGGGAAGCAAACGCACCGTGTTTGTGCGGCGTGACGCCATCCCCGTCCTCCTGCACGCCGAGCGTTCCGAGGGACGGAGTCACGGCCAAGGAATGCAGAGCCCCGCTCAGCGCCGGCTCCCTCCTCAGGGATGCTGTGTTTGGGGGGCCGTACCCCTGCAGGAGCCGCTGGGGAAGGTGTGCTGGCCCCTGCTCTGCCAGGGAGGGGCAGAGAGAATCACTTTTCGAGCCGAGGGGTCACTTCCTGACCTCCGGCAGCTCCTCTTCCCCAACTGGGACAACAGGAACTCCGGCCTCCCGAGGAGGGGCCTCTCGGACGAGCTTGTGTCAACACTGGGAAGGCAACACCTTCCTGCTGGCGGTTCCACACTCTGCTCACAGACCCCCACACGCCCCACGGCGGCTCCGCCAAAGCCGGGGCTCCCGGGGACCTCCACAGGAACAGATGCTTAACCACAAGAAAGGGAACGCTCTCGCTGCTTCACTCGCAGCACTGTGTGCCTGACTGAGCTTTTTGAACTGCTCTGGGACCTGCCTTTCCAACCTAACCCCTCCAATCAGGGCACTCCCAGCCCAGCCTGGCCGAGCAGCAGCTCGAATCCTTCCCAGTTCCTCAGCAGAAGCCCTTTGCTGGCCAGCAAACATCTGCCCATTTCCCTCCCTCACCTGAAATCCTCCTCACTACTCTTAGCAGTGCAAAATCCCTGTTTTTTGTAGCTTTTGCACCACCTCCTGTAAATCCTGGCCTTCCATGTCACCACCTGCCTGACACGGGATGCTGCAGGGTGCCAGGAGTGGCCCGATGAAAGCAGCCAGTTCTCAGCAGCACAAGAGCCAAGATAACCCAGAGAAGTGTCAGAGGGTTGCTGCTCTGAAGGAGGCTGAAGCTGGGGCAGGGAAGGAGGGAGAACGTCCATGAACGCTGTTTGGGCAGGCACGGGAAAGGAAGGACAGCTGAGCCCAGGGCTGGCTCCTCTCCCCCCACCCAGCACCTTCCTCAGGAGCTGACTTTGATGGAGTGGAGCACCTGATCAAAGGAGAGCAGGAATGAAGGAGGAGACCGAAGACAGAGCTCCAGGGAAAGAATAAAGGAGCCTTTGCAAAGAGCTGGAGGGAGGAGGAGAGGGTGGGCTCCGAGCTGGGCTGTGGAGGCGGGGAGGTGCTGAGCAGGGCGGGCAGGTGTGTCCCTGCTCCGAGCAGGAATGCAAACCTGACAGGCAATGGATCACTCGGGGAAGGCTGGACAGCTCGGACAGAGCTAACCCGGGGCCTGATGCTTTAGATAAGCCCTTCCTCCTTTGTGGGGATTTCTGCAGGACAAACATCTCCCTCAGCCTCGTGACCGGGTTTGGGGTCAGGCATTGTGAGGGCCCCATGTCCCACCCCGAGCAGCCGGGCTGAGAGCTCAGCCTGTCCTGAGCGCAGCCTCGAGGCGCTGCAGGGAAACACTCTGGCTCAGCCGGAATAGAAAAAGCAATTCTTGAAAGTGCTCTTTGTTTCCCTGAAAAACCCCAGGCTGGCATTCAGACTCCTGCTTGGGGTTTCACTCAAAGGAGTTCGGAGCTAAGTGTCAGAATTCAGAGTGAAAGCTGGAAAGCTGGACTTTTTCCTTGTGTCAGGGAAAAGCACAGGGAAGAAAAAAAACACACCCTGCCTAAAAAATTCACGTAGGTTTGCAAAGCCACAAGTCATTAAGCACAGAACAAGCCACCAGTTCTGTGGGCCCCGCAAAAACGTGCTGCTCTCCCCTGCTGACTCTGCACGGTGCCCAAAACCTTATTCCCAGCCCAGCACTGTCCTGACTGGGAATGTTGGGACAGAGGCCTGTGAAAAAGGCAGTGGATTAAATTATCGTTAGGAAAAAAACCCAAAACCTGTTAATTTCAGCCCACGGTATTTGCAGGAGCAGAGAGATCGAGCCCAGCAAAGAGCCACTTTGTTTCAGTCCCTGAGGAGGCCAATTCAAACTGGAGCAAAAGGAAAAGTTAAACTTCTAACAGCCTCTGAACGACCCCAATCCCTCAGAAAATCAATTCCTGAAGCAACACCTCTCTGTGTGTGTTCCTTTTTACTATTATTTTGGTTGAAAGCAGAAAGCTGAGGGTCGGCAGCACAAACCACATCGTGGAGCCCTGTTTGTTTTACCCAGCCCGGGCAGGTCGGGATGTGAGGCTTTAAGGTTTTACAGGCTGCCTGGATTTCCTGCTCTGAGGATCCAAAACCTGAATCCCACCAGCAGGAGGACTGGAAGCAGCATTTTATGCACAAAATTACTGTTTCACTTGCTGCTGGAGGGGCAAAAAGAGCTGGTGTTCCAGCTTGGGCCAGCACCTCTGCCGCTGTCTGTGCATCCCTAAGTGATGGACACCCACCAGAACAGCTCCCACCTGTACTGGGCAGACTGGAGGGGAGCTGGAGGAGGTGCTGAGCAGTTTCTGGGCTGCAGCCAAACGTTCCCAGGCTCTGCAGAGGGCTTAGGGGGATGTCAAGCAGCATCAGCACTGACCTGTGAACAAAGCGCATTCTTGTGGATCTTCTTGTAAATAAGAGCCGGGCAGATGAAACAAATGAGGCTTCCCATGGTCGCACCTGTCAGGCCCAGGACTGTTTCCACTGGGGAAGAAGAGGAAAAGTCAGCAAAGGTCTTTTCCAGGAGTGCCAGAGCAGCAGCACGGGACGGCAGCCAGAGCCCCCGGGCAGGATGGGGTGTGAGCCTGGTCGCCCCAGCCAGGAAAACAAAGAACAGAGACCAGAGAAAGCAGACAGCCCTCGTTCCCAGCTCCTCACTCACCGTTGGGGATCATGATGCCTCCCACCATGGTTCCAAACACAACAGCCAACGTCA
Source organism: Bombycilla garrulus (assembly GCA_013400315.1). Lineage (NCBI taxonomy): Eukaryota > Metazoa > Chordata > Aves > Passeriformes > Bombycillidae > Bombycilla > Bombycilla garrulus. The sequence continues at coordinate 116,332 of VXBU01004138.1, forward strand.
GGGCTTTGAACCGGAGCGGGGGCATGTAGCCTCCGGCTGCGAAGGTGCCGTCCTTCTGCTGGGAGGACAAGGGTGCAGGGGGAGAGTTTAGCTCTGGTAGCACAGTCCCCAGGCCCCCAGCACCCCTCAGTCCCTCAGAAATTCCCTCAGCACCTCAGAAATTCCCTCAGCACCCCAGAAATTCCTTCAGCACCCCAGAAATTCCCTCAGCACCTTAGTGATTCCCTCAGCACCCCAGAAATTCCTTCAGCCCCCCAGAAATTCCCTCAGCAATTCCC